>JAQQSZ010004838.1:0-14039 GCA_028646595.1 Phalanger gymnotis
CCAAGGAGCAGAAGGATGCAGTTCTGTGGCCTCCCGAGGTGCTCCATCCCTGCAGGAGGTCCTTGTTTAATATCCATTATTAGTAACTATAAATAATATATGCATATTATTTAACACGTGAAAAAGTTCATCTTCTTTGCTCCTCTCCAGTCCCCTCTGGCTTCCTCCTTTGTAACTGCAAACCCCCATCCTTCACGCACGTCGATTTTCACTCTATCCCCATTCCCAAGGTGGGAAGCAAAAGAAAGAGGCTGCCGGCTGCTCCCAACGTCTCGGGGCTTTGGATCATAGAAGCACAGGCTTTTAGTCTTCCTGCACATTCCCTGTCCACACTCTCTGTGGTTCAGCCATACTGGCCTCCTTGTTGGGTTGCCAACGTGGTTTTGCGTCTCTAGTCTCTGGGTCTTTGTCCTGACAGGAGGGCGTGCTCCCCTCATCTTTCTTTTTGTGTGTATCATGTATCTGCTTTTCAATGGAGCAGGTGGATAGAGTGCCGGGGAGTCGGGAAGACCTGAGTTCAAATCCAGCCTCAGACACTTACTAGCTGTGTGGCCCTGGGCAAGTTACTTAACCCTGTTTGCCTCAGTTTCCTCATCTGGAAAATGAGCTAGAGAAGGAAATGGCAAACCCCTCCACTATCTCTGCCAAGAAAACCCCAAATGGGGTCACTGAGAGTTGGATATGACTGAACAACCCTACTTTTCTACGTGTGGGTTATTTCTCCCTTTAGAATAGCAGCTCCGTTAGTTTGGTTGGTATATCTCCAGGGCTTAATGCGCTGCCTAGTGCATTGTTAATAACTAAATGCTTATTCGATGGTTGATTGATTCCAGAATCAGAAGGGACTTTAGAAATCCTCTAGTTCAACCTCCACATCTCACAGAAGGGGAAACTAGAGACGTATAAAACTACCCAGTGTAGTCAGTGGCAGAGCCTAGGCTCAGCTGGAAGGAAATCCTTGTTGTCTGTCTTTCTTTTTTCATGGATGTCTTTTGTTTTTATAACACCTCTGTTTCAGAATACATCCTTCCTCCTTCCCTACCCAGTGAGCCGTCCCCTATAACAAAGGGGAAGGAAGGAAGGAAGGAAGGAAGGAAGGAAGGAAGGAAGGAAGGAAGGAAGGAAGGAAGGAAGGAAGGAAAGAAGGAAGGAAGGAAGAAAGGAAGGAAGGAAGGAAGGAAGAAAGGAAGGAAGGAAGGAAAGAAGGAAGGAAGGAAGAAAGGAAGGAAGAAAGGAAGGAAGGAAAGAAGGAAGGAAGGAAGGAAAAGAGAAAAAGAAAGAAGCACTTTTTCCAAATGAGCCCACGTCAGCCAAGTCTGATGTGCTTCTAAGCTTCTTCTTTACATTGAGCTGAAACGTACCTCTCTGCAGCTTCTTTTGTGTTTCCCCATGGTACCTAGCATGCTGTTTTGTGCATAGTAGGTGTTCACTTCAGAGCTGTCATTTGATGGACTGACAGATCTGGGACCTTTACATTCATCCGGCCTCCCTCTTGCTTTCCTCTCCCAGGTATCTCCCAGATACCTAGGGGTTGGCAGACACAGGGAGAAAGAGAAAGACAGACACAGAGACAGAGAGGAGAGAGAAGGAGGGAAGGAAGAAGAGAGGGAGGGAGGAGAAAGGGAGAAAGAGATGGAGGGAGAAAAAAAGGAGAAAGAGAAGGAGGGAAAAAGGAAGGGAGAGAGGGAGAAAGAAACAGAAGGAGGAGGGAGGGAAAGAGGAAGAAAAGAAGGAAGAGAAGAAGGAAGAGAGGAAGGGAGGAAGAGAAAGAGAGAGAGAGAGAGCAAGAGCTAAAGAGCAAACTGGGTTGAGAAGTCTTTGTGCCCTTCTGCCTTCTCCACCTGAGAAGAGAAGGGGGAATCCAGAGCCCAGAGTTAGCCCTGGAGGGGAAGCCAAGCCAGAGTGATTGCCGGAAGGTCGTGCTCTAAACCTATTAGTCAATCATTTATCACACCCTTGGTGGTACCCTCCTCCTTTTCCTCTGGTTCCTGTATAGTTTGCTAAGGACAGGGGAGGAGAACTCTTATGAGGACCAGCTAAGGATATGAACTCTTCTGACAAAGGACTGATATTTCAGTATCCTGAAATACTGAAGCACTGTGGAGCAGAGCCCTGGCTTTGGAGTCAGAAGGCCTGAGTTCAAAACCGGTCTCTGTTAGTACTTGTGTGACCTTGGGCAAGTTACTTACCTTCTCCGAGGGTCAGATGGTGTTACCAGTCCTGGCCCTGCTTCCCTCATAGGAATCTTGTGCTTTATAAGCCATCATACTTTCTCCAAATGCAGGTATCTGTTAGGAAATAGGGTCTTCGGATCCAATCTACGGGGGCAGTGTAGCCTAGTAGAAAGAGCACTTAATCTGGAATCTGAAGACTTGGGTTCAAATCTTGACTCTGCTCCTTATTAGTAGGTCAGTTCATCTCTCCAGGCTTCAGGCCCCTCATGGCTATCACAAAGAGAGTTAACTAAGAGCCCTTTCCTAAATCCGAATCCCAGGATCCTATGAGCCCATGCCTGTACAGGGATCCCTCAAAAGCCTCCTTATCAGTGCTCACCCAGCTTCCATTTGAAGATGTCTAGTGATGGGGAGCTCACTGTCTCTGGGGAAGTCCTCTTCCTTTTGGATACTTCTCATCATTAGGAAGTCTTTCTTTATATAGAGACTGAATAGATCCACAGGTTCCCCCTTGCCGATGGTTCTGTTCTCTGGGACCAGTCGGAGCAAGGCTCTGTCTGTGACAGGCCTGCAGCTCCTTGGGGATGGCTATTCCCCTCTAGCTTAAGCTTTCTCTTTTCCAGTCCAAACATTCCCTCTGGCTGTTCCCTGTAGGGCAGAGCTTCCCGATCTCCTACCATGCTAGGCACCCTCCTCCAGGCCTGGTCTGGGCTGGGCACTATTGCTTCTTCTCCTCTCCCTCTAATCCATCTCCCAAGCTCAGCCTTGTTGCTTGTACTTTTATGCAACATTGCAAATAGGATCCATACATCAACGAGCATTTATTGAGTACCTACTATGCGCTTTGTGATGTAGTGGATAGGGTACTGGGCTGATTTCCTAGTCAGGGCTCAGGCCCTGGGCCTCTGACTCATGGTGACTCTGTGACCTTGGGTAGAGCACTTAATCTTTAAGTGTTCTAGGCCCTTAATCTCAGAGAAGGGGCTGGCTTGCATTGGTAGAAGGACTTTCCTCACCTGGGACTTCCCTATACCAATGAAATCACCAGTCCAATCCCCTAACCTTACTCCTAAGAGGTACTGTACTAGGTGTTGGGGTTAGAAAGACAAAAATGAAGCCGCCCTTGCCCTCAAGGAGCAGATAATCCATCAGGAGAGACAAGGTCTGCCTTCTTTAGGGAGCCTTCCCTGAGAGGTAGGACCCTTACCCACAGTCTCTTCCCTTTCCTTGGGACCTACCACCTTATCATCTAAATCCCTCTTGGGCCCTTAGCATGTGTGGCCTTGTGGTATCTTGTGTCTGAAAGTTTTGTCTCCTTCTCTGGGCTGTGAGATCCTGGGGGGCAGGAGTCTGTGCCCTAAGCTGAGCTTCTTGGCTGCCCTTTATTTCTCCCTCCACTTCCCTAAGCCCCTAGGTAGAGCTTTTGGAAACAGGCATTTAGTTTAGTAGAGATTTGCTAATTGCTGGATTGAGCCTGAAGCAACACCACCTCCATTTGTGAGTTTTAGTGCGAATTCACCTGGGTGGGGTCACTAATGCCAGACTGGGGAGCCCATTAAATAATCTCTACGGGGTGTAGAGGCTGCCGTCTAGTCTATTTTTAGTCCTAAAGAGTTTATTAACTATGGGATAGAATGGCAGCAGACAGAGAGGCAGGGGCTTGGAAGGTGACCTGAGGGAAGTTTGAGAGGGAAGGAAGGTGCCTGTAGGAGCGTTGGTCCGTTTCTTGTTTGCCTCCACTGGTCAAGGGGAGGGGGAGGCAAGGACTTCTGAATACCTGAAACCTCCAGCTTGTCCTTTGGGCTTGGGAAGAGAATTTCACTTGGCCTTGGGCATTCTGAGAGTGAGGGCTGGAGCCTTCCAGGTGGACGGCAAAGAGGGAGAGATCCAGTGAAGGGCACCAGATGAGCATGGCAGAAGAACAGAGATGTTGTGAGGAATGATGTACCAACAGAGGGTTAGGGAGATAAGATTTGTTGGTTGTTACTGGAGGCATTCTTTTATCATTTTGATTCTGGTATGAGTTTTCCCTTTGTGTTCATCCTGGACACGTGCAGGCACATCCATGTACAGCCATGTACATGGCCTGAGTGGGGCCTCCAGGTATGGCAGATTGGTCTGTCATGATGTTCCCAGGCCACACTAGACCTCCCTGTGTTCTAGTCTCCCAAAGTCATGCATGGTCTATGCTCCCGGGTCCCATTTCTCACCTGTTCCCCTGCAAAAGCCTCATAAACTCAAAACCTAACCAGCCACTTAGTTGGAGGCAGGACCTGCCACCAGGCAGGAAGAAGGAAGTAGGTCAGTACTGGCAGATTGTGGTGGTGCCAATAGGATCTTAGTTGTTCAGAGGGCTACATTACTCTTTGATAACTCAGCCCTGGCTCTCCTAACTTAACTCCTGCCTCTGAAGGGGGAAACCAGTGTTGAAAATAAGCCAGCAAGATATATATTTCCAATATCCAAAGTATGCAGACACTGGAGTAGGTATTCGCAGTCATGGGAGCTGGGTTCAAATCCTGCCTCTACCACTTTCCTGTGTGACTCTGGACAAATTACTTCCTGGCTCTGGGCCTCAGTTTCCTCATCTGTAAAATGAGGGATTTGAATTAGTTGTGGTCCCTTCTAATGCTAGCTCTTGGATTTTATGTGTGAAATGGCTCATCATCTAGAGGGAGAGGGGGAATGAGCCTGTGCAGAGGTCTGACTGCCTGCCAGTAGCCTGTGGCCCCCTCCATTGATCTCCAGTTACCTTGGTGAAAAGCTGATGTGATTCTTAACAAATGAGAAGCAAGCTGAGCTGACCTGGATCCCAAGCCTCTCAATCAAGAAAACATGTCTCACAAGTAAAAGCTCTGGCAGGGCTTCCCCTCTCCTGGAGGCCTGGTTGACCTAGACAGCCTTGTGTTGTGAAAAGCACGCTAGGCTTGGATCCTGACTCAGAACCTGAGTAGGCCGAGTGACCCTGGGCCAGTCTTAGAGCTGGTGAGCTCCAGTTTTTTCATCTGCAAAGTAATAAGAATACCTGGGCTGCCTTTCTCACCCAGTGGTCACTGTGTAAAGTGCTGAGCACCTTGTAAAGGGGAGCTGTCATTACTATTGTCCCCTCACTTGTTACCCTTGACTCACTGCCTTCATTCTCCTTCTGTCTCCTCCCACCTCCACAAAAAGGCAACCTTGGGCACCAGCGATGCCCAAGAAGTCGCCGTGGGGACCTCTCAGATCTGCTTCTGCTGGCAGACAGACGTCGGCTCTCGGCAGCCGGCCTGGCCCCCGGGCCTCTAATGAGAACCAGCCCCTGTGTGCTGACAGCTGGGGGACGGGCTCAAAGGGCAGGCTCAGTTGGAGGGGAGGGGGAGGTTGCTTTAATCAAGAACGGGCAGCAGTGGGGATGGGGTGGGGGGAATTCTTTTCCTTGTGTGTCAGGGCAGTTATTGAAGTTGCCCCACTCCCTCCTGGGGAGAGAGCTGAGTTTTAAAAAGGGGTTGGAACTGGAGCCGATTTGCCCACCGGGCCAAGCCCTTTCTTTGTTGCTTCTGGGCTGGGGACTGAGAGGAGGGAAGCCACAGGCCCCTCTTTGGAGAGCCAAGTGGGCACTGGACCACTGGGAGGAAGGGTCTGTAATCACCTCCATCAGAAGACTCCACACTCCTTCTTTACAATGAGTTGAATGTGTGTGTGTGTGTGCGCGCATGTGTATGTGTATGTGTGTCCACGTGTGTGTATATGTGTGTATGTGTGTGCATGTGTATACGTGTATGTATGTGTATGTGTGGGTGCGTATGTGTGAGTGTGCGCATGTGTGAGTGTGTGTGCATGTGTGTGTGAGTGTATGTATGTGTGTGCGTGCATGTGTGAGTGTGTGTGTGTGTGTGTGTGTGTGTGTGTGTGCTGGGGAGGGGCAGGGTCTGACTGCTCTGATGGCAGCAATTCAGACTTCCTCAGGCAGAGCCAAGTTTTCTCATTTGCTCATTCACAGAATGATAATATTTGGATGTGAGAGATTAAGTCCATCAGTCGATTCATAATCGAGTATTAAGTCTCTCCTGTGTCTCAGGCACTGCGAGGGGTACTGAGGCACACAGTGACAAAAGGAAAACAATTTCTATCCTCTAGGAGTTTACATTCCATTGGTCAATCAAAAACTATTTGTTGGGCATCTACTCTGCGTACGTCCTAACTGCAGGAATGGCGGTAGCCTGTTAACTTTGTGAGGCTCTTCAGGCTGTCAGAGCTGCTCCTCTTTCTGGTGGGACTGGGTTTTGTAATCAGAGGATTCCTTAGTTCCAATGATCGTTCTTCTCCTTGTTCTATTAGTGAACCTGGGCCAGTGATCGACATCTCTGGGCCTCTGTTTCCTTATCTGTGAAATGAGAGCTTAGGACTGGAGGACGCTGAGGCCCTGTTGGTCTTTGCTCTCTGATAGATCCTCTGGTCTTACCATCTCTCTCAGACCTCCCAATAACCTTTTGGGATTGGGGGGTAAGGAGAGAAGGGATTCTTGCTCCATTTTACAGCTGACTACTGAGGTCATGAGGAGCTAATCAGTGAAATTTGCACAAGTGCCCTCCCACTGAGCCCCCCTCCAGGATGGCTCCACTCTACAGACCAGGGAAGGGAGCCCGAGACTTTGTACCACATGTGATTCCCCAAACGCCTAGAAGCCAGCCCAGATTCACTCCCCTCACTGTCCTGGAAGTTGGACTGTTTGCATTCAGAACTCTTGGGGGCAGAGATATTTTGGAATCAGAAGTGGCTGGGAATGCCTGAGTCTCTGGCCAGGCCTGCCCCCTCACCCCCGCCCCCAGGTTGTGTCTCTGTGACCGAGAGTTTGTCCCCCACCCTCCCCCTGCTGCTGACATTCCCCATCAAGAGAGATAAGGATCCTGTCTGGCGCCGGAGTGCTTTTTTTTCCCCCTCCTTTCCAAATCTGCTCCCTGATTATCTGCAGACAGCCCCTCATTGGGGATGGAGGGGGAGAAAGCAGAGAGGAGCCCCAGGCCACAGATAAAGAAGGAGAGGGGAAGTGGAGCTGGGGGTGGGGGGAGGCTCATAGGCCTGGCTGCCCGCCAGTAAGACGGCTATCTGCCCCCCCAAGTCCCGCCTGGGCCAGGGATCCTTGTGGGATCTGTAAAATGACTGGACAGTGGGAGGGCCCTGAAGGAAGACCCTGAAATCCTAGCTGTATCAGAGAAGACTGTACAAGGTCAGGCTGGGAGTGGAAAAAGAGGGAGACCTGGGGGCCTAGCAGCGAGGGGGTCTGTCCTTTTGGTTCTTAGGATTCTATGTTCTACTCCCTAGAAGAAGGGGGGGTGGGCTGCTTTTGGGCCAAGGCCCATTTAGGGAAGAGGAGAAGGAAGAGGAGGAGGAGGACCCAGGCAGATAGGCTTAAATTTGGAGCCAGGGTGATGGAAGGGTCAGAGGGTGGGGTTTCTTCTATGGTCAGTGTATACCACTATCAGGCCTGGACAGCACCCAGAGGGGATGTGGAGGAGGTTCGGGCTGGCCAGACAGACAGCCACATCCTGTGGGTGGATCTTCCCCTCCCCACAGGCAGCCAGGGACCAAGGGGTGCCACTGGAATTAGTTCCCCAGCTCCTACTCACTGTGAAACGTAGAGCCAGATGGAGGTGAGAGGGTGGGAAGGGGGAGAAAGTGGCGATGCCAGGTAGGATGCCAGGGAACGGGAATTGAAGCAACTAGAGCTAGGCCTCTCACTCCCCAATCTAGAAGAATCCTAGGCATTCCTAGCTGGAAGTGACCTTGTAGATTATTTAGGCCAACTGCATTTTACAGATGAGGAAGCTGAGCAGGGCCATTCATTAAGAGAGAATGTATAAAACCGTGGGTGCCCCCGTCGGCCCATAAAAATGAAACAGGCTGGGAGAACTGACTAGAATAAGGAGAGGAGTGGCGCACAGATCAGATGTTTGTGGCTGGACGGGGCCATCACTAAAGAAGGGTGACTGGGATGGGGGAGATGGCTAGAAACCAGATTTCAGGGGATTGACTGAAGACCTTGGCTTCCACCCAGGGTTCACAGATCTGGAGCTGGTAAGTGTCCTCAGAGGTCATCTGGTCCAAAGCTAGGTCTGGTGAGGTTAAGTAGCTGGGCCAAAACCATGCAGGCAGTAAAGGGCCTTCGGAGTCAGGATTCAATCTTGGGTCTGGTGGCTCCGGGGAGAATGTTCTTTCCTTTCATGCCGCCTGGATCCAGCCCCACCCCAACCTTTACATCTGAGAAACCATAGAAAGAAAGGATGTTGAGAACACAGAATGTTAGAACTAGAGGGACCCCTAGGCCATGGAGTACAGTTCTTCCTTTTGTAGATGAACAGAGGTTTACAGGGAGTGAGGGATGTTGCCTGATGTCATAGAATTGGGATGTAGGCCTCGGAGGAGCACAGATGAGAGCTGGAAGAGTTTCTAGTTCAACCTCTTTCCTTTACAGATGAGGAAACTGAGGCCCAGAGAGGCTAGTTGCCTTATCCATGGTCACACAGGTACCAAGCAACTAGATTTAACAAGAACTAAACTTGAACCCAGGACATTTGACTCCAGATGCAGCTTTTTTTTTTTTGCCACAATTCAAGTTGTCCCAGTAAATGTTTTTTTTTTCTGTCTGAGAGCCCTGGCTGAAGTTGGCTGATGGGTAGATTTTAGGTAGCCAGGGTTGCAGTACCTGGGGTAGACACCCCTATCCTACTGGTCCTTTCTTGCTGTGGGGGGAAGGGGAGCGGCAGTGGCCTGAGTCCTTTGGCACTGCCTAATCCCTTTGCCTTCTGGGAAATTCCCTGCCAGGGTGTCCCTGCCCAGCTCCCACCCTTGCTTCCCTCCTCCCCTTCCCAGTTTTCTCAGTGCCTCCCTTTGCTTTCCCTCCCCAGCCCTCACGGGTATCGGGGAGCCCTTGCCAGTGAAGGTTGGGAGAGGAGGCAGTTCAGCATTTTTTCCTGCCATGAATATTTGATGGGGGCGGACATTGTGAAGAGCACAAAAGATTCCTTCCTCTCCTTGACATCTCCCCCCACTCAAAAAAGATAATAACAACAACCGAGGGGCGCAGGATGAAGTCAGATCATTTTTTATGGCTTCCTGGAGCTCTTTGCTTGACCCAGAGTAGGGGGCTGCTGATTGGGTGACTGCTCATGGGGGCTTCCTCCATTTCCCCCTCAGAGCCTTTCAGCTCGTAAATATTAAGCCACTGCCCAGAAGCCCTCGTTAAGCTGTCAGTGGGGCTCCTACTTAGAAAGTCATAAAATGTTTCCCAGAGCCTCCATCGCTGGGGCTGGGGGCTGGGCACTTCTAGCCCACTACTCCAGGTTCTCTCCTTACAGGACCCTAGCCCTCCTTATCTTTGTGTGCTACAGAGGCCATTCAGGGGCTGCTTCCCTTTTTCCTTCCCCCCACCCCAGCTCAGTCCTGCCTGCCCCCTCCCCATTCCATTAGGAAACCTCATTGCATTTGACTTTCCTGAAGGGTGAGTGAGGGGCCAGTCAGACAAATGAAAACCCTAGAGGACCTGAGTAGGCAGCTTAGCCTAAATGCCTCTCCTAGTTTGGGAGATAATTATAGATTATAGGATCACAGATTTAGAGATGGGAAGGGCCTCCGAGATCATGTAGTGACTGGAGGTTCTTAATGGGGTGTGTGTGTGTGTGTGTGTGTGACTCCTCAGATGAATTTTTTTAATCATAATTTTTTTTAAAAAAACACATAGGATAACAAAGGAAACTGGTTACATTGCAACAGTTACCAAAATGTTAAAAAAAATCAGTAGACCCAGGGTTAAGAACCCCTGAGCCTGGGGTGACTAGGTAGCACAGTGGATAGGGCACTTGCCTGGAATCAGGAGGACCCGCATTCAAATTTGACCTTAGACACTTACCAGCCATCTGATTCTGGGCAAGTCACTTAACCTGTATTGCCTGCCCCCCCCTTCCCCTCCCCCAAATCCCTGAGACTGATGCCTTTATGTAGGTGAAGTGATTTGTGGAAGGTCACATAAGTGGCATGTACTACAGGGCTGAGATTTGAGTCCTGGATCCCCTGGCTCCCCTGGCTCCAAAACCGGTACTCTGTCCACTGAGTTAGAGAATGTTGGGGTTGAAGGAACCAAAGGGGTCATGTGGACCATCCTTAATGTACAGAGTTGCTGGGGCTCCAGAAAGGTAAGTGATTGGTTTGGATGGTTCCAAAGGATCAGGATGATTTCCTGGGGGTGGGGGTGGGGAAGGAGCTTAGTGAAGGAAGGACCTCAGTCCCTTACTTACCCACAGGAGAGAGAAAGTTTTGGGAGTATGGGAACCGTAATCCTTCATTCATTCATTGAAATAAGTGTGCATATGTTCGGGGCCTTCTTGTCAAGGCTTTGTCCATCATCCCCCATTTCTCCCAGAAGCTTGCCCCTTGGATCATTCTCTCTTCTTCTTTCATCTTTACTCTTCCCTTACAATCATACCTAGGTATTTTTCATCCTTTAAAAAAATTGTTAAGTTGACCCTGCCATCCTTTCAGACTAATGCACTTTTCTCTATCACAGCTCAACTTCCAGAAATTCACCCACCCTTGTCTCCATTTCTTCACTTCTCGCTCTCTTGTCATCCCTCTGAAATCTGGCTTCCCACGCTGCCACTCAAATGAAATTCTTCTTTCCAGGGCTTGGTTGAGGTGTCCCTTATGGCTACAATTCTACCCTGACTCCCCTTCAGTTGGTAATGCTTTCTGCCTCTATACATGACCTTGTGTTGACTTTGTGTGTAGGTTGGCTCCTATGAGAATGTAAGTGCCTTGAGGGCAGGGACTTTGATGTTCTGTTTTTTTGTTTTTGTTTTTAAATTTTCTAACTGAAATCTGTGATGGTCCTTTCTTGTCTTCATACCTTTGATTTCTTTGCCACTTTTGCACCATTGGCTACTCTCTGCTCCTCTTGGATATTCTGCTCTCTTGGGCTCCCTGACCTTTCTCTCTTCCACTTCCTCTTCCATTTTCCTAGCTGCTCCTTCTCAGGCTCTTTTGCTCAATCGTTGTCCATCTCTGGCTCCCTAAGCCTGGCAATTCCCCAACGTTCTGTTTGAGTTCACCTTCTTCTGTCTTCTCCCTCTCCACTCTCTCCTAGTGATCTTACCTGCTCCCAGGGGTTCAATTATCTCTTTACAGTTGACTCTCAAATCTATATTTCCGGTCCTAATCTCCCTCCTGAACTCTAGTCTCACTTTGCCAACTGCCTGCTGGACATCTCCTGGCTGTCCCAGAGGCATGCTTGGCTCAATATATCTAAAACAGCATTCATTATTATCTTTGTGCCCCAGTCCCTCCTTGCCAAAGCTCCCCATCTCTGCCAAGGACATACATCCCCATCCTGCCATTCAGCCTTGGGCTCCTGCTTCTCCCAGATTCAGTCAATTACCAAGTCTTGTCAGTTTCACCTCTCCCACAGCTCTTGCTTCCCTCTTCCATATTGTCGACTTTGGTCTTCCTCCCGTGATTGGAATGTCTTCTCGTCCTGAAGTTTCCTTCAAAGCCCCCTTTAGGGGATGCTCACTTTCAAGTCCTCCCTTACTCCCTCCCCTCTCTCCATCCGAGTTGATAATTCTTCTCTTCCAATTATTTCCCTGAGTTTTTGTCGTATTCTCCCAGTAGAATGTGTGTTCATTGAGGGCAGGGACTGTTACATTTTCTATTTTTGTCTCCTCTGAACCTAGTACTATTTATTAAAAAATAAGTTCAGGGACTTGTGGTTTAATTGATATGGGGAACTCCCAGATGAGGAAAGTCTCTCCACCAATGCAGGTCAGAACTTTCAGTGTGACCTAAATTCCTGGAGAGTTCCTAAACGCTGCCTTGCCCAGGATCACATAGTCAGTATGTATCAGCGGCAAGACTTGAATCCAGGTCTTCCTAGCTTTAAGGCCAGCTCTATCCATTATATATCATACTGCCTCATATCTTACCAAAAAGTAGACACTGAATAGATGCTTCTTGAATTGTGTGATGATGGCATAGTCGAGGTGACAAATACTCCTATATCAAAGTTCGTTATAAAGGAAGTGGCAAGGATGATATGGGAAGGCTGTCCTTGTGACCTGGGCAGACCATGGAGGGTTTCAGGGAAGAGGCAGCACTTGAAATGGCCTAGAAGGATGAGTGGGATTTCTGTAGAAAGAGGGCCTTCTCAGGTGACCTAAACACCAACCACCTGAATGACCATGGTGTCAGACTGGAAAGCCAGGCTGAGCCAGGTTCTAGAGAGCTTAAATGGTTATGTCGGAGGGCTGGAAGGCATCTTAGAGGCCATCTAGTCTAACCTTTCTGATGGAGGAATTTGGGAACCTTAGAGGTTCAGGAGCAAATGCGTGACATGAGGGAAGAAGGATTTCAGGAAAACGAATCCAATCTCCCTCCTATTGGATCCTCTTCCCAGGAGCCCCCTTGTTTGGCAGTGCTACTACCCACACCCCCAGGCCAGGACCTCACGTTGCTGGTTCAGGGCTTTTTAAAATAAACTTTTAATGCTTGTGTCAGGGCGATAAAAGATAATAAAACCTGAAATTAGATTGGTCCTCTATCATTATGGCAAGTTGGGAGCTGTGCTGTTGGTGCGGGGGAGGGGAAAGGGGGAGCCAGATACCCCTGACATGGCCTGATGGGGTGACTAAGAAAAATGGGGGTAATAGGCTGTCTCATGGCTCTGCAGGCTTGGGGACCAAGGGGGGCCCCTTTTGCCCTCCCTGTGAGGCAGGGGGAAAGGAAGAGAGAAGCCTGTTCTGAGTCCGCCTCATTAAGTTTATTACAAATAACTTGGCTGCTGGTAACTCCCTCAGGCAGGAATTAGGGACAGCTAAGGAAATAAATAAATAGCTACAATAATTTTAAAACACACACAACCCCCACCTCCAACCCTCAGTATTGAATCCACCCTTAAGTTACACATATACTAGCTGTTACGTTCTAGGCTTCGGGGTAGAGAGTTCACTTCCTGTTGAACTCCAAGAGCCGCAGAGAGTTTAGAAACATCCCAGGATACTTAGACAGGTTTGTTCACAGAATGCTGGGGTAGAGGTTTTCATGGAATAGCTCATATTTCTATTTCATGTAGATGATATTGTCTTCATTATACTGAGCCTCCTCAGTGAAAGATGAATATAAGCAAAACAGTGGGCCTTGTTGTCCACATAGGAAAAACAAAGTGGATGAAGAACACATATTATCCATATATTCATTTAACAAGCATTTATTAAGCAATCTTCTCTAGGCTATTCATGTCCCTGTGGACATGAAGACAATAACAAAGTTCCTGTCCTCAAGGACTGTTCCTTCTCTGGGGAGGAACAGCATGTGCATTGATAAATAAATACATGAAAATATATACGAAGTAATTCAGAGGGGAGGGCAGTAGCAGTTGGAAGGTGTAGCAGTCCACCTGCAGAAGGTAGCACTTGAGATGAATGTCAAGGGAAGGTAAGCATTCTAAGAGGCAGATAAGGAGGAATATCGGGGATAGGCAAAGGCAGAGAGGTGGGAGATGAGATGTCCTATACCGGGAACAGTAAGTAGGTCAGTCTGGCTTTAGTAGAGAGTGTATGAACATGATATAAACATAATGTTCCATAAACTTGGAAAGTTAGGCTAGTTTCAGACTGTAAAGGGCTCTAAATGCCAAACAGAGGAATTTGTATTTTGATCTAGAAGGAATAGGGAGCTACTGAAGGCTGCTGAGTACAAGACTGAGTCTGTGATTTATCGATTTGGAGATGGTAACTGAATCCATTGGAGCTGATGAGAAGAGATGGAAAGAGGGAGGGAGGGGATGGGGGGGGAGAGAGAGAGAGAGAGAGAGAGAGAGAGAGAGAGAGAGAGAGAGAGAGA
>JAQQSZ010004839.1:0-14039 GCA_028646595.1 Phalanger gymnotis
AAAAAAAAAGTAAACATGAAAGAATCAATCAAACAAATTCAAATAATGAAAAATTGAAAGAAAATGGAAAATACCTCATTGGAAAAAAATGAATGACCCAGAAAATAGATCCAGAGAAAAGAATATTGGAATCATTAGACTAGCCAAAAGCCATAATCAAAAGTAGGACCTGGACAACATCTTTCAGGAAATTATCAAGGAAAACTGTCCTTATGCCCTGGCAAAATAGACATTTGAAGAATTTACCAATCACCTCAGGAAAGAGATCCCAAAATAAAAACTCCAAGGGACATTATAGCCAAATTTCAGAACTATCAGGTCAGGGAAATAACAGGTTATTGTAGTGAAGTAGTAGTAGTATAAATTGAGTCACAGCCCTGTATAAAACATCATAGTAAGATACTAAAAAAAAGTTGAAGATGCTGTCCTTTTCCTTTGAAGTTTTCTGTCTAATGGACAGAAACTGTCTAATAGACAATTTTCTGTCTAACACACAAACTTACAGATGTGCACTTCTTATGAGTTGTGACACAGTGATCTGTCACCAAACACAGAGAAATATATGGCAAATAGAGTCCTGAAATCTGAGGGTATACAATGGAAAGAAGTGATAATTCAGATGGATTTGAGAAAGATTTCCCAATTTTTCCTTCTTTTACCTCAGAATGGCCTCAGGGATGGATCAGAGATTTAATCTAACTTCCTCAATTGCAATATGTGATCACAGCACAAATAATTATTTGGAAGCCAGCCCATTACAATATGTTCTATTGGTCTTGGAAATGGACTATAGAGAAAGAGAACAGTAGGTTCACCAAGGGTTGGATCACTGCTGTCCTTAGGATTATTGAAGAATAGCTAATGATTGGCAAATTTTCAATGAAAGAAAAGCCATTATGGGAAATGAGAGGTCTTGCTGGGCCAATTTAGTGGGGAACCCAAGTCTCAGAGGGGATATAAAAGCAGAGCTGAGAGAGAGCTGGGAACATTCATAGGAGCCATATCTTGTTCTTTCTTGGCTGCTGGAGATAAAGAAATAAGAGATCTGAGGATGAAACTTCTGCTATTGACTATGGGCCTGGCCCTGGTCTGTACCTTCCAGGTCAAGGTCACTGGTTCAGTAAATAACATCAATTTCAACAAGGTACAAGAGGGTAAAAAGAATTTCATAGCTTGACATAGGATTGAAGAAGGGATTTAGAGACACAAAGGAAAGCAAGGCAGTACTAGAGTTGGTACTGAAAGCTTCATCTGGACTTTGATTAGCATTTCAAAACCAGGAAACATTTAAAGTCTGAACTTTGTGTGCGAGTGAATGTGTGTCTGTGTATATTCATGCTATTGTGATTTAACTTTCTGAGGTTCAAATGGATTCTTTCTCATTGGAAAGGATGATTCACAATTTTCTTGTATTTACTTCCAATTAATCCATCTTAAATCCAATTGCTCCAAGACACTGAATGTTAAGTCTCTTTGACTTTGTTTAGTCATTCGTGTATGTCTATGCATATGTGTATGTGACCATAGCATATTTACAAACTTTAGGAATAATTTTTAATATCAACAGGCCAGTTCTCTGTCATGGACATTGACTGGAAGCTATGGTGACATAAATCAACTCAGAGAAATCCTTTTTAGGGTTTTTTTTCAGGTTGGAAGAGAAGGGAAGAAGGGGATATGAGGTGATCATGGGTAAGAGAAGCTGTTGGCTACTGCTAAGGTCCCTTTGTGGATTATCTGTGAACAATTTTAAACCTTGGGTAGCATCTTAGATAATTCTACCTGTGTCTGATAAAAGAATTGACAGTAATCATACAAAATCATAGGCAGCATGGTGGAAAGATAAGAATACTATTAGAGAAAGGCAGTACTATGGAACAAATAGAGAATGAGAGTCCAGAAGACCTGGGCTCAAGTTCTGACTAAGGCACTTACTAGCATTATGAACCTGGGTAGTTTTTTTAATCTCTTGTCCTCCTTTTCTTCATTTGAACTTGATTGATGTTTAAAAATAATAGTTTAATAAAAATTTCAACTTAAAGAAGGCCAGGTAAAAATAGCTTTTGCTCTGTTAGAGAGACCCAGAATGTCAAGGCTAGAAGGAATATTGAAGACCATGTCTGCCAATCATCCCATTTTACAGCTAAAAAACCATGAAGTCCAAGCTGGGTAACCGAGTTGCAAAGTTAGATATATGACAGATCTAGAGTTGGCTTCATGTCTCCCAGTGCCCAGATGAATGTTCTCCCACTCCATAGGACTAGCTAGGAATTTTTAAAAGACAAGGAAATTAAAAACAATGTAGAGCAGGAAGGGACATTTTTGCCCCTAGAACAGTAGGATCATAGATGCATGGATGATGACCTTGGAAGTGACTTGGTGCAACACCCTTGTTTACAGCTAGTGCAGTGGATATAATATTGAACTTGAAGTCAGGATAACCCAGGTTCAACTCCAGTCAGACACATACCAACTGTTGGACCTTGGGCAAGGCACTTTACTCTGAGCTTCAGTTTCTTCATCTGTGAAAGGGGGATAACAATGGAAAGTGTTGTGAATCAATTGGGGTGAAATATGTAAAGTAATGGGCAAAATTGTAAGCAATATAGAAAAGTCAGTTATCGTCATCATCATTATTATTGTTATTATAATTATTATTATTATAGAGGCTACCTACTATAGTAGATAGAGAACTGGGCTTCTAAGTCGAAGTACAGTCTCTGAAATATATTTATTCTTAACCCTAATGAAGTCATTATACTCTTCACTATACTCTTAAAAGAGGAAATGGTTTTCATGAAGTACCTTGTACCAATAAAATTATTCCTTCTTGACCTAGTGAGAGACCCTGGTTCCTCAAAATGGCATCAGTTACTTGTACCTCATTAACACTATAATTTGATTATTGATCCTTTTTTGATTATCTCCACCGAGGTGTATATATGAGGGGAAATTCTTCTCTGACACATAAAATATTTCCTCATCCCCTGTACACTAATGTGTTTTCTTACATAAGCCTAAATATGTCCCTCTGTAATGTTCACCCAGTAGCATAGTTACCTGTACAGACAGCACTTCAGGGCGGGCAGAATCACTAAATAGGAAAATAAGGTTCCAGCTCTCATGGTGGCATGAGCCCCTGCTGGTCCGCAATGTCAAGGGATCTTAAAAACCATACTAGGAAATCTATCTCCATCTCTTTATATCAGGCAAAGAATGTAGCCTCCCTTGCATTCACCACTATATGTCCCCTTGGAGCCACAGAGTCTATAGACATGCCTTCCCCCAGAGATCATAAGGGGCAGAGTTCCTTATAACAGGGCCAGAGCCTTATCTCTTCTCTTCAGATTCCTGCCACATTAGGGCAAGGCCACAACAAGACCTTCTTCCTCCCCCCAGCCTGGCGACTTTCTCTCTCCTTCCATCTTCTCTGTTCATCCTTTCCTCCCTCTCCTTTTATTAAAATATTTCTTCATAGCTTGTAGGAAGGTGGTATCCTTTATTCTTGGCCTCCAGTGATGTGGGAAGCAACAGTGCAGCTTTTATCCACCGTATTGATGTGAAAGCAGACCATCTGATATTTTACTTCACACTCAGGTATGTCTAGTGAGAGAGTGATGACAGGCTGCTGCGTCATAGTTCTGGGCTTCCCTACACAAAGGCTAGCTCAGGGCTCAGGATAGGAAATCCCTTATTAACATTCCTAGGATTATAATGGGACTGGAATATAAAGAGAATAAGTTACCCTGGGAGCTGGCATTGACTGATAATGGGATAATTGTGAGGAAGAGAAGAGTCATCAGAATAAATGATAGCTCTCTGCCCAAGGCAGAAGGGCAAGGTAGCCCCAATGCCTCCAACTTATGCCTAAGCTCAAGGTTTTTTCCCTTTTCTAGGAGAAATGGTGAATGTAGTCAAGTGCCAGTATTTGCTTACAAATTGGAAAACAATAAATACAGACTCAGATGTATGTATCAGTTCTTTCTGTTATTTTAAGCTTATAAATGTGTTCCTTTGTTAAGTTCCAATTTTGTTCTAGAATCAAATCTGGTAACAGACTGGAAATACTTTGTGTTTGAAAATGTGAGCTATCATTATCATCAGGGAGAATTAAAAATAACACAGATACCATTATAGTTTATAAAAGGCTTTACAGAAATAATCTTTTTAACCCTCAAAATCATCTTGTGAGGTAGGTAGTATATTATTATATTTTTCAGATTCATTTTTCCAATAAGAAAACAGGTTTAGAGAAGGAAGATGACTTGCTTGAGGTCATACAGTTTGTAAATTGAAGAAGAGTTGGAAGGTCAACCCTAATCTGTCTTCAAGTCTAGTACCCTTCCAACTGGATACCATACTATATTCATTGAATAGACACAATTTATTAATTTAATCACGAAAAATTAATTTACAGCATAAGAGATAAAGAGAGTAGAGGACAGAACAACCTTTTTATAGCTCAAGTAGACACAAACAGAAACTATACACCAGTATAGGAGTGATGGGGAAAGCTCTACCTTCCAAGGAAGATCTTTCTATTTTTGTACAGTTCAGATTGTTATAATGTGTTTTGTTACATAAGCCTAAATATGCCCCCTCTGTAATTTTCACCCATTATTTTCAATTCTACCCTTTGAAGACAAGTAGAATAATTTAATCCTTCTTCCCTGAAAAGCCTTGGAAAAAATTCTCTGAATTATACATCCTCAGGTCCATCAACCAATTCTTGATTGGTGCAGACTTGAGTCCCCTCACTGTCCTATCCACTCTAATTTGTCAATGTCCTTAAAATGTTTCACTAAGTCATCATAATAACTCTGAATATAAGGTTCTTCTCATGGTATAGGACAGTGGTATTATCTTCCCCACTGATGAGAGAAATCAGGCCAGATCCTAGTGAAAGGGCAGTTATTGAATGTAGAACTTCTGTTTGTTCTCACTTCCTATACTATCAAGGGGATTTTGATCTCGCCCTATTACAGATCCAGGCAACAATATACTCTCTCTGGAAGACGCTGACCCAAATGAGTATCTCCTGATTTATACAACTAATGAGATTCATGGGAGGGAAAGCAAAGGGGTGGAGCTCTACAGTAAGTGTCCTCTAGTTTCTCTCCCTGAAATTCTGTCCACAGCAGCAAGCCCAGGTTTGCTTTCTCTTTAATCCCACAATTCTCATCCTTGCCTTTTATCAACCCACTCAGGGGATGATTTTTGTCTTCTGCTTTACTGAGAATACCAAGACCATTCATCGAGAGACTCTGAATTTTCATTGTCTTTCTGAGATGTAAGGCAAGTCCCTTCTGTAGTCACCATTCCTCCCTTGCTTTCTTTCCTTATTCCATTCCCACCTCTAGCCTATCTAACCACTATTAAAACATGTCCCTGATATTAGAAGAAAAAGAAAGAGGAGTAGATCAAATTGTTCCTAGATTCTTAAGCAAAAAGCAACAGAAAACCTGGCATTTCTGCTTGGTATTCTTTGTTTAAGGGGAAAGAAATGTCCATTGTTTGGCTTCACTGGTCCTTAAATGAGATAAGAAACAGAAACTGTATTCCCTCTGGTAATATGGAGAACTATCAGGTCTTACCATGCACCCTGTCTTTGCATCCCAAAACCTTCTATATCTTAACATTGATCTTGCTTCTGTTCCTTGAAGACCTCTGGCACTTCTATCTTTTCTTCTGACATAACCTTGGCCTTGACATGTAATGATATATCATACCCTAAAGACTTCTGGGCTTTTCTATTCTCCTTCCCTAGAACTTTCTTTTTATGTTCTGTCTTTCCCAATTAGAGCCTAAAGAGTTCCTTGAAAGCAAAAACTATCGATTTTTTCCCTATTTTTATCCAAAGCACTCAGAGGACTTGTTGGAAAATATTAGGTGCTTAATTTATGTTTTTTCATTCGTATAGTAATTCATGACCTGTAATAACAGATGATATTCTCCAAATGCAGGCCGACAGAAAGGAGGGGCTTTGAATCAAGTCATAAAAAATAAATTTGAAGAAATTTATACATCACATGGACTCAAAAAAGAAAATGTTGTTGACTTGATGAAAACTGGCAAGTCTTTTTTATATTTGTCCCACTTTGTTTCCAATTTCCCTGTAATGAGGAAAGATAATTCTTTGGAAAATAAGTATCTACAGGTCAAAATCTCATACTAATAGAGAGATCACTATTTCTTCTCTATGTAGGATGGTGGTATATTGAATATCTGTGGGGAGTTTGTATCAGAGAATTATTCATGTTTTGCTTTTTCTCCACAGATCGATGTAGCCGCCTCTTAAAATAGGGAAGTTGGCACCAGCGTGCAGGTTTGTCATGTCTGATTTTAGGGCTATGCTCTAGGAGTAGTGGTTTGTGCTCTGAAATCCAGCTGTGAACTGGATGATATTACTGAATAATGAAGGTCCTTGTTTAGTTACAAGGCCATTGTTGTGCTTGCTTCTTTATCCTTCCCTCCTCCCTACAAGCTAGAAATGAAAGTAGGAATGGTAGTGCTTTTAGCATCTTTAAGTCAGCTCTAGTTCTTCTGAGAATCCTTTTCTTCTTCCCTTCTTTTTTCCTCTTACATTCACTTGGTTCAATCCTGTCCTTGGGCACTCTTCCCCTTCTTCCTCCCTTCTCTCTATCTTCTATCAGATACCAAGAAGCAGCTACCTTGGGGAAAGGAATACCATTATCTGGGTATGGCTCAGGAATCCATCATTGTTCGATTTTCCAACTTAAAACTTGAATAAAATGTCAATTAAGGGGAT
Organism: Phalanger gymnotis; assembly: GCA_028646595.1. Classification (NCBI taxonomy): domain Eukaryota; kingdom Metazoa; phylum Chordata; class Mammalia; order Diprotodontia; family Phalangeridae; genus Phalanger; species Phalanger gymnotis. The sequence continues at coordinate 6,770 of JAQQSZ010004839.1, forward strand.
GAAGACTTTTATTTTACTCTTCTTTAGATGTTTCCATTGCATTTATCTCCTTTACAATTATTATTATTATTATCATTATTATTATCTTGATGAATCAGGCTAATCATCTATCACAAACTCTTCTTCACTGAAAATATTCTTACTCATATTGGATAGGAGATTGAACAAGATGAAAGTCACTTTCCAGGTATAATATCTTTTCTTGATCTTTTCTTCTCCAGGTCAAACATCTGAAGGCTTTTCAACATTCCTCATAAAGCATGATTTTTGGCCTCACAATCACCTTCTTAAAGAGCTCCTTTTAATCAACATCCCCTTTTAAAAGTGGTGCCCAGAAACAGAAGTTATCCAAATGTAGTACGAGCAAAGAAGAACCAAATGGAATAATTAACACCAAATGATCTACAAAACATAACTCCATTAGTGTAACCAAAATTGTATATACACACTTATATCTGTCTGTCTATCAATCTATCTATCTATCTATCTATCTATCTATCTATCTATCTATCTATCCATCCATCCATCTATCTATCTAATCTATTTATGCATACACACAGGTTACAAAACACTATTCATTTATATTAGTTTCTGATCAACCAAGACCTAGAATGGAATTTGAAGTTATATATATTGTTTCCCCCTCCCCATATATGTTTCTACTATGCTCAATTTCCCTTGTACTCATGTAATTAATTCTTTGAATCTTAATGTAAGGAATAAAAAATAAATAATGCAAGATTTCTAATTTGTATCTGTACAAATTCTTTCAAAAGTGAGTTCCTATTGACATCATTTATGTTTAAATCACTTACATATATGCACATAATTCAGTTTCATTTTTTCCCATTGTGTGCATTATTTTACTGGTTTTGCTTATTTCATGTTGCATCAGTTCAAATGCCTTCCAATCCTTCTTTGTATCTATCATTTTCATCATTTCTTGCAGAATAATAATATTACATTGCATTTATATATTACAACTTGTTCAACCATTCCCAAATCAATAGCCATCTACTTTGTTTTTAGCTCTTTGCTACTACAAAAGTAGTACTATAAATATTTTGATATATATGGGACTTTTTCTTCTAATCAGGGACCTCCTTTTGGTATATGCCTCATAATGAGATCTCTAGGACACAGAGTATAAATACCTTAATTACCTTCTCAGTTTAACTTCAAATGATTTTGCAGAATAATTATACCATTTCATAACTTTATCAACAATGAATTCATGTTCTACAAACTTTATAATGTTGACTAGTCCTAGCATTCAGTTATGAAGTGAAACTTTAGTGTTGTTTTGATTTGTATTTCCCCTATTGTTAGTGATTTAGAATATTCTCTTATAAGGGTATTAATGGTTTGCAATTCTCCTCTTGAAAGCAATTTGTTCATATCTTCAATCACATATCTATTGGGAAATAGCCATTGTTGTTGCATCTTTCCACTAGTTGTCTATCTATCTTGGTTAACATACCACTGTTGGAGATATAATGCAATGATTTTTCGCCTATGAATTGCTTTTTCTTATTTCTCCTGTTTGTGTTCATTTTATTCATGCAAAAGCTTTTCAATTTCATAAAACTAAAATTATCCATTTTGTTTTCTGTGATTATCTCTGTATTTTGTTCAAGAATTTACCTTCAGGGACAGCTGTGAAAGCTATCTGATCTAGTTGCCGTTTAATTTTTTATATGACCTTTAATATTCAGGTTACATCCATTTTGAGTTGGTTGTGGCATATGGTGTAAGATATTGGTCTAAACTCAATTTCTGCTGGATGCTTTTCCAGTTTTCTCAGCAATTCTCAACAAATAGAAAAATGATCCATAGCTAACAAGTTTGTAGGTATGTTGAGCACTAGATTGTTGGCATTGTTTCAGATTCTTTCTTGTCTAATCTATTCCACGTTTCTACTTTCTTATTTTTAAACTTGTACCAGATAATTTTGACAAATACTGCTTTACAATTTAGTTTGAGATCTGGATGTGCTATTCTCTCTTCATTTCTAGTTTCCTTAATTATTTATTTTTATATTCAATATATTTTGTTCTTCCAGATAAATTCCAATATTATTTTATTTAGATCTATGAAGTGCTACTTGGCAATTTGATTGTTGTAGTATTAATTCTATAAATTAATGTAGATGATAATGTCATTTTTATTATATTGGCATGGCCTGGTTATGAGTACTGAATATTCCTCCTGTCACTTAAGTTATTTTTACTTTAAAGTGTTTTGCAATTTTATTCCTATGGGTCTTAGGTCTGTCTTGGTATATTGGCTGCAAGATATTTTGTGCATTTTATTGTCATTGGTTATGGGTCTTCTCTTTATTTTTTGCTTTTAGATTTTATTATTTCTATACCAAAATCCTAGTGATTAAGGGGAGACAGTTATTTTGTGGCCTTATGCTTTATCTTATTGATTCTCTCAATTGGTTTTATTACTTTTTCTTTAGGATTTTCTAAGTAAAAAATCATCAGGAAATTGTAATGGCTTTTGTCTTCTATTAACTAATCTTTATTCCTTGTGTTTCTTTCTTTTGTGTGATTCTAATTACTAGAACTTCTATTGCTATGAAGTGTCCTGGTAACTACTGAATATTATCTGGCTTAGTTTGAGCCTAATATGCCAGCCTCTTGGAATAATTTTGAGCTTTCTTTCTTAGTTATGGCCTAGGGATGAAATCTGGGATTCATCATAGACCCTTCTCTGAAACCTTTGGCTTCAATGCGAAGGAGTGGCTAAGAAAGGGTGGGTTTTGGTAGGGTAACATGGGTGATACCAAGAAAGCCTTTTACACTCTAACATGATCTTAAATTGGACATCTTCATGGTGCACATATGTAACAACAATGCTACTTGCCACTACTGTAGCTGTGTAAGGCCAATAACACCAGCACACAGAAGGGCTGTTAGCACAGGTTCTTTGATCTGCTTTTCTAAGGAAAACAACTTTAAGGGGTCAACAATCTTACTTTAATTAAACATACATATATCATTCACTTAGCTCAGGGGAAAAAAGTCAGCACCCTGAACTTCAGAGAAAACACAAACAGAAATTACAAGCAGAGATTATATAAGCAGAATGAAATAAGACAAATCAACAGACAGGCTTCTATCTGCCTGACCATAGCAATACATATATAATAGTTACCAGAGAGAGAAGCACCAACATCTGGGTTTTCAAAGCCGTGGGGTGGGGCTTCTTAATTGCTACCCAGAGTCTTGTCTGGCCAAATCACATGACACTCTTCCAGTGAGTGAGCCCCTGAAGCAAAACTTCTCTTCCCACAGTTCTGAGAGTTCTAGATTAACTGCTACCCTCAGAGTATATATACCCTTTCCAGGACCCAGGGGCTTCACACCTCTCAAGACCTAATTAGCAAAAAGGTGGGGGGCCTTCCTACAAACAAAGGCAAGACTCAATCAAAGGCACTTAATTGCCTTAGAAGCACTCCAAAAGAAAAAAAAAACAGTGAAAAGTCACACTTTTCTTGCCCTTACAACATACAATTTTAAATTCAACAAATATTTATTAAGCATTTATTACATATAAAACACTTGTTATAGCTGTGCCATGGTCCCTGCCTTCACAGAGTTTACAATCTATAGCTTAATAGGGGAACAAGGCACAAAGCCATAATAAAAAGAAATACTTGGGGATACTATCTTCAACTTTATGTGGATTCTCCCAGATACTATCATAGATTCAAGATATTCCAGGTCCAAATTTATTAGAAAATCTTACAACTTCCTAACCCAATTTTTAATTTTTTTTTGGTCAGTGCACACGTTCAGTTCCTGCAAAGTTGTTTTTGTCTAAATAGATAGTATTGATTACATAAAATTGAAAAGTTATGTATTAACCCAATTTGTACAGCTGGGATGGGAAGGGAACTGATGCAATGGGGAGGGGTTGGTGGAAATCAAATTTCTCTGAGAATAGTCTTATAGTCAAGATATATAGAGGCCTATCAGAAAATTGTAAAACCAATAGATAAGTGGTTGAAGGATGTGGTCAAACAGCTCTCAAAGGAAGAATTGTAAACGATTGACAAACACATAAAAGGATTCTTTACATGACTAAATTAAGTAGAGACCAACAAGTGTCTCCATAGAGGAAAAAATGTGGCTGAGGTGGGTTTTCTTTCTTCCCAATTTAAAATGGGAAGAGGCTGATTCCTCTCATACTGGACAAGTTCAAGGCTATAACCTTCTCTTTAGTCAGCATTCTCTCCAAAAGTTCCTCTCCAATCTTTCCACATGGAAGGCTGAAGATGTGTAGGGAGACCCAATGTTCAAGGCTACCTGGTGATGGCTACAGAAAAGGAGCACACATAGCTTTACTCAAGGGAAAATGATGCAGATCTATGTAGATTTCTTTCTTTACCATGTTAGAGTGCTTATTAAAATGAACCACAAACAAAAAATATTCTCAAACTTACCCTAGTTGTCAAGCCCCCAGATAGAGAAAAACCACCCATTTGGCCACAGATATGGATATCCAACTGGTTTATATTCTATGTACTCAAAAAATAACTTTCCTTTTCCCAGCCTATGTGATCAACCATGGATTTTATGTGAAGCAAGAAAAAAAGGAGAAATAAACGGCTTTGGAGAGATAGAAAAAAATCATACAACAATATACTCCCTAATCCCATGAAACTGGCTTTCTTGACCTTATTCACATGAGACATTCCATCTCCTGACATTGCATTTTTGCTGGCTCTTCTGCATGCCTGGAATATTCTTCATCTTCATCTATGCCTCATAATTTCTTCCAAGTTCCAGTTAAAATTCTATCTTGTATAGGAAACTTCTTCTGATTCCCCTTGATGGTAATACTTGCCTTCTTTTCATTTTTTCAAATTTATCCCACATGAATTCTCTTAGTATATAGTTGTTTGCATCCCCTCATTAGACTGCGTGGGCCTTGAGGGCAAGTGCACTTTTTGAGTCTTTCTTTGTATTCTCATAATGCCAGGAACATGATAGCTGCTTAAGTAATTATTTATTATTATTTGTTAAATAATTTGGAGGAATAGTGCAGAATACACTATGAGTATCAGCTAAAAAATTAGGGATGATAAGGAGCTGTTAGAGTGAGTTGTAGAGAATAAACCTTGTTTATAGCTTTTCTCAACTATTAAAGGTATAATAATCTGCAGCCCATTTCTTTGTTCCATTCAAACATAGTTAAAGACAGTATGTACACTGAGCCCTAAGTAAAGAAACTCTTACCACAAGATGCTTATGGTGATGCAATAGGCCATTCGATTGGCTCCCTTTACTTCACTGTATTTTCCACAGATTCAACTAATTGATTTCTTACTGGAATTGCTGTCACTAATTGCCAAATCAGCAGTCTCAATAGTCTTCTTATTTTCTGTGATGGGGAAAAAAACAGCATCTCTTGAAGACACACCACATCCCTGCTCATGGTAAAAACCTATAGTGTCCAAACCAAACTACAAATTTTCTTTTGGCAGGATGCCATTGCCATGTGATATATTTGTTGTTAATAATAATAATAATTATGAGATATTCAAATAAAAATAAATCATTTCACCTCATACCAAGTAAATTGAAAAAGATAACAAAAAATAGGAATAGTTAATGTTGGATAGATCATGGAAAGACATGTTCATTGTTGGTGAAGCTGTGAACCATTTTGAAGGGCAATTTGGAATTATGTGCAGAGCCTGAAAAATATATCCATACCATCTTGATCAAGAGATATCACTGCTAGATATATACCACAAGGAGGTTTGTGACAAAAATTAATGACCTAAATAGTAGAAAATATTTATAATTTTCTTTTTATAATGTCAAGAACTGGAAAAAAGTAGTTGCCTCTAGATTTAGGAATAGCTAAACAAAGTATGTCTTATCAATGTAATGAGACACTTTTAAAAATTTTGAATAATTTGATGAATACAGTGAAATATGGGTAGATGTAGAAATTGTTTAGAAATAAAGTATTCATGGAGAAAGAGGCAAAATGGCAGTGTGAGAGTAAATACTTTTGCCTAGGCATCTTTACACAACTCCTCCACAACAACATAAGAAAATATGCCAAAATTAATTTTGATTGAAAAAAAAGAAATGACACAGTGAGTCATTTTTTCAGCCCAGGGCAGACTAAAAAGACTGACAGAGTTCTGTAGATATTGGGGTAGGGGCTAACTAGGAACACCTCATGGTGTCAGTGTCAGTGAAGTCAAGACCTGTAGTGGTAAGGGAATTGATATGGAACACTAGGGAAGGAAGCATTGGAGCAAATAGTGAATCCAGAGTACCTCTAAGCTAGTGGTGGGATCAAGAAAATGTGCAATCTGGCAGTTCAGCCCCCAATTACCCAGTTCCAGGCTACAGTTTTAAGGCAGAGAGGAATGAACAAGTCCTTAAAAAGCATGGAGCTCTAGTTGAGTACTGAAAACAAAAGAAGTTCCAAAAGCATACCTCTTTGGCTCTGAGCCCAGGAGCACAATGGCATCTCAGTTATAACCCTTAGCATAGCCTATAAGAATGCAGTAAAATAACTAGAGCAAGAGATGAAGATTAATCGGGAAACAGAAGTTCAGTCACTTTGAGGTTGCAGAGCCTCTCAGTAGGCTAGTAATGACTGAGTTTAATGCATTCTTTTGAAACTCAACTACATATAAGCCAATAAAACCAAACCTGGATCAGGCACTTACAGAGCTCAGAACAAGAGGTCATTGAAGAGACCTCTCCCTGGATAATACCAATTAGACATCACTGGAAAAGTAACAGATCTCCAGATTGGTGTGAAAACAGTAGAAGGACATAAAAGGACAGAAACCAAGGACAGACATCCCCTACCACAGTTATACACACAACCCATCATAAAACAAAAAGTTCAAAGACAATAAGTAGGCCAGAAAAATGAGCAGACAACAACATCAACAAAAGAACCTGATGGCAAAGAGCTCCTACGGTGACAAGGAAGCTGAAGAGATAAATGCAGAAAATAATCCCTTGAAAACACCTATAAAACCCATGAAATAGCAAAGGAAAGCAGGGCTCCAGCCCAGGACAGCATGGATGGTTTCTGGGAAGGGTCTATCACAAGAAGCTGGGAGTGGAGCATTTGGAAAAGCAAGTAAGAGAAGTAGACGAAAAATTGGGAAGAGAAATGAGAATGATGCAAGAAAACCATGAAAAACAAGTCAATGACTTGCTAAAGGAGACCCCAAAAATACTGAAAAAAATAACACCTTAAAAATAGACTAACTCAAATG
>JAQQSZ010004840.1:0-14039 GCA_028646595.1 Phalanger gymnotis
CTATTTGTTTTGGTCTTCTTTGTCACCAAAGAAAGATTGCAAAGTCTGAGTCTGAATCTGGGTGTGTTTTTGCTGCCTGGCCATGTTCCCAGCCAACTACTTGACCCTTGAGTTTTTCATTGGGGTATGACTGCTCTTAGAGTAGAGAGTACTTTGTCCCAAGCTTGAGGGGTTGCCCTGTTGTTTTCAGAGCTTTTTCTACACAGCAAGCTCTGCCACACCAGTGCTCCACCTCCCCCAAGAACTGCCAACCCTGACCACGACTCAGATCTGAGCAGGCTCTGCACTCCATCTCTGATCCGCCACTTAATTCCTCCCACCAGGTAGGCTTAGGGCCAGAAGCAACTGCAGCTATAGTTCTGTAGCTGCACCACCTCTGCTGCCCCTGGGGTGGTGGCTGAACCGCAAACTCCCTTCACTCTGTCCCCACAGTTTTTCCCACTAACCTTCTCTGTTGTCTTTGGTGTTTGTGGTGTTTGAGAAGTCTGGTAACTGCCACAGCTCACTGATTCATGGTGCTAGGGCCTGTTCTGCCTGGCTCCAGGTCTGGTTGGTCCAGGTGCAGCCCAAGCTGGTCTCTGCTCTGCTTTGCTCTCAGCTCCATGCAATAGACCCTACCCAGCAACCATCCAGGCTGTCCTGGGCTGGAGCCCTGCTTCCCTTCACTATTCTGTGGGTTCTGCAGTTCTAGAATTTGTTCAGAGTCATTTTTTACAGGTGTTTGGAGGGTCCTGGGGGAGACCCCTAAGCAAATCCCTGCTTTCCAGCCGCCATCTTGGTTCTACCAGGCCTCAGACACTTACTAGCTGGGTGATCCTGACAAGTCACTTATCCCTGTTTGCCTCAGTTTGCTCATCTGTAAAAATGGGCTAGAGATGGAAATGATAAACCACTCCAATTTCTTTGCCAAGAAAAACCTAAATGGTGTCATAAAGAGTTGGCTATGACTGAACATCATCATACCTGAAATGTTCTACCACTTCAGCTACTGATGTCCCAGCTTCAGTTAAGTCTCAACTAAAATCTGACCTTGTACAGGAAGCCTTCCCCAACTCCTCTTAATTCAAATGTTTTCCCTCTTTTAATTGTTTCCTATTTGTTCTGTCAGTAGCTTGCTTTGTATATATTTGTTTGCATGTTGTCTTTTCCATTATTAGCCTTGAGATCAGGGCAGGCTGCCTCTTGCCTCCTTTTGTACCCCCAGAGCTTATAGCCCAGAAACTGCCACACACTAGAAACTTAATAAGTGCTTATTGATTGATTGACCATAAACTCCGTGAGGTCAGGGACCATATATTATCTAATCTTTGCTTTTGTCCCCGAGGACTAGCACATTGTTTTTGTGTTTCCATTTCAAAACTGCTAATAAAATGCCCTCAGCCTTCTGTTCTCTAGGCTCCATAATCTTTGACATCCCCCCACCCTTCTAACTAATTTTGACAGATGAGATAACATAGATGACATCTTTCTTAATTACAAAAATTGTAGAGAGAAAAGACTCTCCTGAAACTGTAGGGGCAAAAATATAGTTAGGTATACTGTATGCATGTGCATATGTGAGAGATAAGAGACAGAGGCACAAAGAAAAGGAAGGAGGGAGAGAGAAAGAGGGAGAGAAGGGAGAAGATTAGAGGAAGATGTAAGGGAAGGGAGGGAAGGAGGAGAGAGATAGAAGAAAGAAAGAAGTGAGAGAGATGAAGGAGGGAGAGAAGGAAGGAAGGGACAGAAGGAGGGGGAGAAAGGAGGAGAGAGAAAAGTGGGCAAAGGGGGAAGAAAGGAGAGAGAGTTTGCAAAGATCATCAAATAGGTCTGCCTAAATTGGTCACCTAAGACTAGTATTGCAGAAGAATATTCTGCCCTTCCCTACCCTGCAACACCCCCCTTTTCCCAAAACACTGTCAAGCAATTGCCTTAGAGAATTTGAGAAACAGAAGATCCCAGTAATCTGAAAAAAATTGTTCAGTCATTTTTGAATCTTTATGACTCCATTTAGGTTCTTCTTGAAAAAGATACTAGAGTGTTTTGTCATTTCCTTCTCTAGCTCATTTTATAGATGAGTAAACTGAGGCCAACAGGGTTAAATGACTTGCCCAGGGTCACACAGTTAGTGAGTGTCTGAGGCCAGATTTGGACTCAGAAGCCTCCTCTTCCTGAGTCCAGGCCCAGCACTCTATCCACTTTGCCGCCTAGCTGCCTCTGCAGGGGCATGGGGGATTTTAAAGTTCCTTGGTGATTCCAGAGTTTCTTTTGGTAACCTCAAAGCCTATGAGAATGACTTCCTGCCTACCTATTTTTTGCACACATAAAATGAATGCTTTTGAGTCTTATCTTCTAATTTGCTCATCTGTCAGGTTTTCTAGACCTAAACTCATAAGCCAGTGGTCTTATTGTCATCACTTGTGTTACCATTGCCTTTTCATGGTGCCATTACTTTAAGTGTAATGTTTTCTTTCACACTTATTGCCACACCTCCCCCTTTTCCCTGTTGAACCCACCCCATCTGTGGAATTAAATACCCTAGTAATTTAATCACAGAGTCACCTTGACTCAAGTTTATGTTACATCATAGTTCCCATTAACCACAAAATGTGTGTTTGCAGGGCAAATATCTTATTTCTGATCCCCCTTCCAATTGTGGAGAAACAATAGGGCTCAGCTTCCTCTAAGCTCTTATTTCTTTGGGGTATGCTCATTCCTTTTAGGCTTTCTCCAGGCCCCTCTTTCTTGCTAATTCCTTTCTGGTTCAAAATTTGCTGATCAGCTGTGTCCAAATGCTCGTCTCTCCTCTCTGTCCTCCTCTTACTACCATAGGAGAGTTTAGGTTGGTGGGGTGTGTTAGGTAGAGTTGTTTATTTTTATTTTTATAAATGAGAGAGAGAGAGAGAGAGAGAGAGAGAGAGAGAGAGAGAGAGAGAGAGAGAGAGAGAGAGAATGTGTGTATGTGTGTATGTACACGTGTGTGTGTGTGTGTGTGTGATTTTACCCTAGACAGGTATACCTTTTGACTACCTGGAACTGAGCCTACATTCTTTATGTTTTCTCCTCATTAAAAAGCATTTTCATCTATACTATGTTGGTCCTACAAAATTTCCCCAACCTTGAAGAATATACTTCATACTCATGCTGATGAAAATGTGGGCCAGGTACCCCTCTTTGAAGGGTGATTGCTGCTTTTCGAGAATTTAGTTTTTCCTTTATTTTCATGTTCCTAGCTTCTCAGACATAAAGGGCTAAAAGTACAATTCTTATGGATTTTTTTACTTGGGAATCCAGCTTCTTCCTCCAGTGTTATCCAACAAAAGGTACCCAAGCAAAAAGAAAGGTCCTGGCTCTGAGCCTCTGCTGTACTTAAAGTCCTGGCCAGTTCTTATTTATTTTCTCTTGGCTTTTTTCTGGAAACTCAGTTTCAACTGTCTTTCCTAAATTTGAGTCAGCACCTCTCCTGAAGGCTGCAGGCCAAGAGGCTGTTACCACATCACAGTGGTGTTTGTTCAGTTAGGCAAAGTGATAAATTGTGTTTAATCTTCTATACCCCCTTACTACTTTAAATTTTTTTTTTTAAATTTTGAACTCAGTCATCCACAGAAACATTCCAGTGTACAAATGTAAGAGGGGTAATCCACATTCTCCCATCATTTAATTAATGCAACTAAGGAGAGCTCTGATACCTGTGATATCAGGTCAGAATGCTTCTTTGATTAGCTTACAGAATCAGTCAATCAGAGGTGTAAACTAGGTGTGAACAATTCCTTGGCACCTCTCTTGAATCAGTCAATCAATTTTTTGCTGTTATTCAGTCATGTTCAGATCTTCCTGACCTCATTTGTGGTTTTCTTGGCAAAGATACTAGAGTGGTTTGCCATTTCCTTTTCCAGCTAATTTTACAGATGAGGAAACTGAGGCAAACAGGGTCACACAGCTAGCAAACAGGATTAAGTGACTTGCCAGGGTCACATAGCTAGTAAGTGTCTGAGGCTCAACTGAAGAAGAGTGAGTCTTTCTGGCTCCAGGCCTAGGGCGCTCTATCCACTGTGCCAATCAGATGAGAGAGAACAAATACTCATTGGAGTCATTGGATAAAATCAGATGATGCTTCATGGAAAATGTATAGGGATTGGTCGAAGGAATTTAGGCACAACCCTGGGCCTCTATAGATCAAAGAGGAGATTTTAGAAACAAGAAATTTGAGAATTGGTGCAGATGCCTTACATGTGTACTGGAGGGAAGGAGATAGGAAAAATCCAGAGGGAGTATTGTCACCGTCTTCCCTCCTCATTGGCCATTGGCAAATCCTCATTGATCACAGAGAGTGAACTAGTAACGAGTACTACACCCTGATAGAGGACAAACTAGACACACCTCTTTAGGGTAGAGAAAAGTATAGCCCTGGAGTCTACAGAGCTAATGACCATTAGACTCAACACAGAACTGCACTTAGCAGGAGTATACTAGAGCCGGTCATACTAGCTCTTGCGAGTCTGTTGTTAAATTTTCAGAATGACTTCAGAAATTGGTATAAGCTACAAATAAGGGCCTGATTTATTGTTTTGTTGACTATCTAAACTCAAGGAATGGAGAAAATGTTAATAATGCAGATTAACTTAAAAATTTGTCATTTATATATTTTTTTCAGAGAGCTGGTTGTTAAATATTTACCAACACTACCCTGCCTAAAGGTGACTCTCCATGAAAGAAGTCCACTTTGCCCAAGGTTTCCATATGTACTTATGGCAAAATGTGTCTCAGACTTTCAGTACAATTGACTTTATACTATTACTAATACTCCTTTCTAAATAATCCTTTTAGCTAACTGACTAATTGATGATCAGTGAAGAACAAAGTAGATGGAGACTCATGAACTTGGGGATAAACTTTGAACACTTAGAGAAGTACTTAATCATCTCTTGGGGACCTACCTACTTATCCAAGAGATGGTTGGGATAAGTGAGCCTAGAGCAGCTATTATAACAAGGAAGAACAAAAGATTGTGTATTAAAAAATTGAGAACTTTTTTTTATATCCAGTTTCTAAAAATGTGTATTAAATTTAACATAGGATAGGGACTTGAGTTCAAATTCAGCTTCAGACACATTCTAGCTGCGTGATCCTAGGCAAATCACTTAACTTCTGGTTGCCTGACCCAAGGATCCACTGAAGAAGGAAATGGCAAACCAGTCTAGTATCTCTGCCAAGAAAACTCCATGCACAGTTGGTGCATGGGGTCATGAGGAGTTGCACAAACCTGATCAACTGAATGACAACAACAATAGAAGAGACTAAACCTGGGATTTCATGGGTATCGTCAATGCAGATCAGAACCTTCTCTGTCACTCACAGACAAAGAATACAACCAACAGCAGTCAATGGTTAAGTGACGTCCAGGATTGTCAGAGGCAACCCTCCTCATAGGATCCTTTAAGGCCCTAAGGTCAGTTCTCCACCATTCCTCAGCATCTCTCTAAATTAACAAGCTTGTACAGAAATTGCTCCATGTGTTTCCTTGTGAATTTTTTTCTCCTATGCATCTTTTTATTTTTGCATCTTACTTTTTGCATCTCTTTTTTTTGCATCTCTTACTTTCCACTCCCTCCCCGAATCAAAACTCATCCTTTTAGCAAATAAGTATAGTCAAACAAAATAAACGAACGCATTGGCCACATCTGAAAATGTATGTCAGATCTATAGCCTCTCCACTAAGAGGCAGGGACATGCATCTCCACTAGTCCTCTGAAGTCACGGTTGGTCACAATGTTTATCAGAGTTCTGAAGTCTTTCAAAGTTGTTTTCCTTTACATTATTGTGGTCATGTACATTATTCTTCTGATTCTGCTTATTTTAATCTGCACTGATGTGATTTTACCTGGAGAAGCCAGAGGAATTCCCATCTGGCCACACAGGCCCAGTGGCTGGAATAGTGGAACAGAACTGAGGAAAGCAGTATTTTGTTTGTTGAGCCCAATTTGTAGTCATTGGTTCATCTAATAACTCAAATACACCATGGACAGGTACAAGAATAACCATCCTTGCTCAAAAATCTTCTGTGACTTCCTTTTGAAATGAGGTCAAACTATGTAGGTTGGGATTTGGGAGCCCTGCCAACCTGGATCTGACTTTCCAGCCTTATCTCACACATATTCTGCATCTTCTGCCCTCTGGTACTTGCCAGACAAGACCACTTGATATTTCCCAGTTACAACCTGCACATTCCCACCTCTGGGTCTTTATTTTCACTGGTTCCTATGCCTGGATTGATACTCATTGCCTCAACCTCCAACCTTTGAGATCCTGCCTATTCTCCAAGGCCCAGCTGAAATGTCAAGTCCGCAATAAAGCTTCTGGGGAATCCACTGAGGAGGCTCAAGTGCAAAGTGTTTTGCAAACTTCAAAGCATTAAATAAAGGGTGATCATTTTTATTATTCCCCAGGCCAAGGAGTTCTCTTCCTTCTCTGAACTCTCATACCGCTGTGTTTGTGTATCTCCCCTTGTAGTTCTGCCTTGTGTTATTGTTTTTGGTGTAGGTATTTTTACCTCCTTCCCTTGCCTGCCTGTACTTGATAACTCCACTTCTTCACCCAAAGCGACCTTCTCAGCCCCCTGCTTTATTGCTCTCATTTTGCCCACTCAACAAAAATTTTTCTTTCTCACCAATAACCTCCTTGCTGCCATATCTAAGAGCCTTTTATTCTATGATCATCTTTCTTGACCTCTCTGTAGCCTTTGACATTGTCAGTCCATCCTTTTCTTTTTTCCCCCCAGATATTCCATTATCCTGTGGACTCTATAACATTTCACTCTCTTGGTTCTCATCCCACCTATCTTAGTACACCTCTGCCTCCTTCTTGAGCTCTTAAATTTTCCCATTCTCTGATAAATGGGCTTTCACTAATGCTCTGTCCCTTTCTCTTTTATATATAATCTTCCATGACAATCCCATCTCTTCCCAGACTTTGGATTATTACCTCTCTTCAGATGACTTTCATAGCTATACCTCTAGTTCTGACTTCCCTCTTGAGTGAGTCTCCTATTTCCAACTGCCTGCTGGACATTGCCTCTAATATCTCAGACTTGAAATATTAACTTGAAAGTTTAACTCATCATCTGTCCTCAAAACCTTTCCCTTCCTTCTAAGTACCTTAATTCTGTTGATGATAATATAACTATCTGTTCCCCACTGCCTGAGAATGAGCTATATTACATTTCACTGTTTCTTTAGGGTTCTCCAGTATCTTTAAGGGGTGAAAGTGTCTATTTCTCTCTGCTATTGGCTTAAACCACCGCCAATGGTTTTCTCCCAATATTAGGGGTTCACTGAACCTCAGTTACACTTAACAAGGGTGCAGGAGGCCACTTAAAAGTCAGATTAGCATTTATGAAGGAATGTTTAAACATATAGCAAGAACAAAAATACAGAGATTTCTTCCTTCCCCCAATACCCGGGGGCTTAATCTTCCTTTACCCCACCCCAGTCTATGAGGAGAGGAGGGAGATAAAGTTCACAGTTTAACTTAGTTCCAATATAGCATGGTCTCATTAAGTTCCAATTACAAATACCTCCTCATCCTTCCCCTCTCCTTTCATCCTGGCATCCTGGTTTCTCAGGGCTTCCCTGCTGAGCTGGCAGCAATGTCTGGCCTGGAATCCTGCCTTCAAGGTTGCCATGTCTTGAGCTCTTGGGTTCATGGACTCCATCACCTGTGCCTAGAACTAAAAAGGGCAAACAAAATAGACCAGCACCCCAAAAAACAAATGGAACATTCATTGGTCACTCAGAAATTAACAAAAGGTTTTAAGTCATAGCATAGAAAAGATATTCAACAAGAAAAATGAAGTACTTTACCTGGGGTAGACAGAACACCCCCCCACACCATCATATTGAAATGGATCTGGTTAGCTGGAGAGAGTGAGCTGACTTGCATGGCCTTGGGACTTCTGCCAAGCCTAAATGGTCACAACTCCACATGAGAGGGAGTTTTTGTGCAATTAGGTGACCAGAAAGCCATGCCAGTATAGCCAGAGGCTATCAGGAAGCTACATCAATGGAATCACAGCTTGGCCTCCCAAGCCAATTCAGTCTTGGGGACAGTTTCCTTGCCTTTTAGGGAAATAAGTAGCCTAAGCTACATGGAAGAGGAAGGAGGTGGGACCTTGGTAACTAGTGAGTCTATTACAAGGACAATACCCTTATTCAGGCACAAGGTCTGCATCGGTTTTATTTGTGCAGAAGCTTTTTAATTTTGTGTAGTCAAAATTGTCCATTTTGTCTTCTGTGATCCTTTCTTTCTTTTGTTTGGTCACAAACTCTTCCCCAGCCATACATCTGAAGGAAGGTACTGTCTTCCTTGTTCCTGTAATTATGATGGAATTCTTTATGTTTAAGTCATGTACCCATTTGGACTTTATGTTATTACATCATGCTTTGGGATATAGGTGCATACCTAGTTTTTGCCAGACTATTTTCCAATTTTCCTGGAAGGTTTTTGCTAAAGGTTCTTTCCCCAATATCTGGAGTCTTTGTATTTATCAAACATTGGGTTACTGTGCTCCTTTGTTTAATATAGATAACGTAGCAGCAATATTGAGATGATGCCTCCAGTATTAGAAGTAATTTCTTGATTTCAAGGGGTTAGATGGTCCTGGACCCCTACACTTCAGGAAAAGCCAATGGCATCTTTGATAGAACTTAGTAGAAAAAAATGGGTATGGACAGGAGGATAAACCTACCCCCTGGCTTGGCTTACTAGAAAATTTTACTAGTTAGCTAGAGGTAGTTTTTCAGACAGTATAGAGGTGAAGGAAAATGAAATGCTGGTTTAGCAGTCTTGCAAAATACCTCGTATTTTGATGTTTTACCTATCAGCATCCAGGAAGTTATAATTGTAATGATATAAGCTACTGCTGCTTAGGTTTTTTTGGTCAGTGTTTATGTTTTTAGCATTTCTTTTGTAGTAGAAATAAATAGCTGCCCTGTACCTGATTTCCTTTGCACACTGAACCCCTTTTCACTTACCTCTTTGGGAATACCTTAAAAATAAAGCAAACCTTAGCTGTAAGTGATTATCCCTGGGTCTCCATCGTGGGGAGCACTTTTCAGTGCCAAACTTGAATCAGCTAATATTTCCCTCCATGAATTCAAACACATTAAGGCTGAAGATTTAGTCTTTTCTTATCTATTGCTATTGCTATCAAGTCTGGATGCTATTTCTAGAGTTAATGATAGTTTAATTACATAGGAACTATGAAAGTATGTTATCTTTAAATTTGTGTTTTCCCTCCACTGACTTGCTATTTTGTGAGGTTAAGATGACATTACTCATGAATGATCTTCTGTCATATTTCTTTGCAAAGTTTATAAATGAATTTATATTCTAAATTCCTGGTGTTTTTGAATACCATTTCTTAGGAGGATAAGTCCATTATTTGCTGACTAAGGAGGCTTTTAGGCTCTTTTGCTTTTCTTTGCTTGTTATGACGTCTGATTTACATTGGTTAAATGTCCATATTAAATTATTGTAGTTGGTATGTATATCCCTCCATCTATTCCCCAATTTTCTATGCTGGTAACTCATTTAAGTAGGTTAGTTTGGAGTTGTTTTAATTACATGCCATGTATTTTTCTCATTTTCATTCTTCTAGCTTTTTAATAATTTTGATCATTGCTCTAAAAAATCAAGAGTCTGACTAGACACAGCTGATTCAAAAGCTACTCCCACATCAGTGATGAGCCACTTCCTGTCTTATAAATAGAGCTTCTTTCATTTTTTTGTGTTGTTTTTGGTACTTGTCATATCTAGCACCACCTGATTCTTCTTTGAAAAAAATTACTCATGATATGTAGGTTTCCGTGTTGTCTAAAATTTTTTGGTTATTCTTGGTGTTTACCTCAAATCATATTGTGCACAGCCTCTTCTATTTCCCTCTGCATAGGTGAATAGAGTACAGTGAATAGAGCACTGAGCCATGAATCAGGAAGACTCATCTTCATGAATTCAAATCCAACCTCAGACACTATCTGTGTGACCCTGGGCAAGTCACTTAACCCTGTTTGCCTCAGTTCCTCATCTGTAAAATGAGCTGGAGAAGGAAATGACAAACCATTCCAATGTCTCTGCCAAGAAAACCCCAAATGGAGTGAAGAAGACTTGAACATGACTAGAAAGACTCAACAACAACAACTGAGTTCCAAAGTATAATTGACTTAATTTAGAAGATCTTACTGAGTTCTTCATAGAATTTTTTAACCTCTTCATCTTCTACAAAGATGTCGGTACATAAGCTCTAATAGTTCACAGTTGTAGCTAAAGCTGACCTATGAACTTTTCAGTGGAAGTCAGAGAAGCTCCCTACATTAAAAACAGCATGTCCCAAAAGTCTTAGTGCAAGTTTTAGGCTATGCTTAATTGGGAAGCAAAGATATTTTTGTCTCAATCCTCAAGTCTTAAAATCAAAGGGAACTTGATTATTTCTATCAAGTTGATTTTGTTTCTCTGGCTGAGTGACCACTGAGGATGACACGGACAACCCATAGTCTCAGGGACTAAGTCAACTCACTGGCTTGTTAAAGAATCACAGTTTCACAGAATTTTCGGAGTTGGAAGAATCTTAGGAACATTGTAGAGGAGAGCCTTTTTTCATATATAGGTTGGACTTGATGGTCTTTGACAAGTAGCAATCTAGCTTTTGCTTAAGGGCCTTGGGAAGTAGTGGGCCCTCTTTCCCTTTAGGGAAACGCTTTTGTGTTTGGACAGCTCTCTAATTGTTAGGAGATTTTTCCTCATATTAAGTCTAAATTTGCCTCTTTGCAGTTTCCGTGCATTGTTCTTAGTTTTACCCTTTGGATCCAAACAGAACAAGTCTATGGCAGATCTTCCAATATTTGGTGACAGTTATCATGCAGCTTTAGTCTTCTCTTCTCTGGGCTAAACATTCCCTGTCTTCTCAGCTGATCTCCATGTGGAATGAACTGGGGCCTCTTCACTATCATGGTTGCCTTCCTCCAGACACTCTCCAGCTTATTAATGCCCTTCCAAGAATGTGCTGCCCAGATCTCAAAGTCATATTTTAGGTGTAATCTGATTAGAACTAAGTGCTGTGGGATTATTAGCAACTTGGACAATAGGCCTCTCTATCAAAATCAGGTGAACCTGGAACATGTCATTGGGACCGTTAAAGAGTGTTTGAAAATCTGCATCTTTTGTTTCATAATTATGAATTTGTTACCTTGAATGTTGCCATGATAACCAATGCACTAATTGCTCATTTGGGCCATTCTTTGTGTTTTTTCCTTTGCTCTTCTGTGACTGCTATCTTATGCTATTGACTCTCATATTGAACTGTAAATCCACTAAAACCTTACATTTTTCCAGATGAACTGCTCTTTAGCCAGGCTTCTCCAATCTTACATTTAAATTCATTTTTAAGTCATAGTGTGATTTAACATTATTTTCTATTAAACATTCTAGCCTGCCAAGACATTGTTGAATCCTGGTTCTGTAATCCATTGTGTTTATTTTCTTTCCCAGATTTATGACGTCTGCAAATATGATAAACGTGCCATTTTTTGCCTCCATCAGTATAAGGCTAAACACTGATTACTTGTGCTCTCCACTGAACCTTCCAAGTTGATATTAAACCACTCACAACTCCTCTTTGAATACAACCATTCATTCCATCAGTACAAAATCCATTTGCTAGCACACATGTCTAGCCACATAACTCCATCTTTTCCATAAGAATGGCACAAGTGCCTTAGCAAGAGTTAAATGCTTTGTCAAAACCTAGACAGAGTAAATCTAGGTATATTATATCACTGTTCCTCTGACCTATAATTCTCATAACTATCTAAAAAGGTCTGACTATGATCTAGTCTTGATAAAGCCAAGTTATTCCTGCTTCTTTTTTTCTAAATGTTTGCTAACTATCCCTTTAATAATACAAGTTAGAATCTTGCCAGGAATTGAAGCAAATTCACCAGACTGAAGATCCCACTTGTCTTTTTTTGAAAATTGAGACATATATCCTACTTTAGACTTATGGCATCTATCCCATCCTTCACAACCCTACGGTGTCAATGAATCATTGTCCCATTGGCCCATTCTTTCAGTACCTTTCAATTCCTTCAGTACCTTTAAGATTAGTTCATTTGGGCAAGGTCACTTACATTCTTGGGCAGCTAGTACCTTGCCCTTAATGTTTATATTTGAAATCTATTACGAGGAGCAAATTATTTCCCTCTTTTGGGACTATAGTTTCTAGGACTTCTTGGTGAAGTGAGAACATTGTATATTAAAGCAGAAATTGTTCCTTCTCTCGGAGTCTACACCCTGTTGTGACTATTCCGGCATCAAGTGGGGTACCAGTGTAAAGCAATCTTTTTATTTATTATTCACATACCAATTAATAATAACAGTAGCTTAAACATAATGTTTAAAATGTACCAAACACTTTACAATTATTATCTCATCTGATCCTCGCAATAACCCTGGGAGGTAGGTGCTATTTTTATTGCCATTTTACAGATGAGGAAACTGAGGCAAACAGAGGTTAAGTGACTTGCCTGGGGTTACACAGCTAGTAAGGGTCTGAAGCCCAATTTGAACTCGAGTCTTCTTGACTCTAGGCTCAACGCCCTATCCACTTAGTAACAATTGTTACAGGATAGCAGTGTAGTTGCTCTGGTCTGCCCTTCTGGAGCGCCAAATGGTTTTGGAGCTCCCAAACTAGAGGGAACTGATTGAGGTAGAATGATAGCCCTCATTCCAACTTAGAGCCTTGATATGTGTTTCTTGGACCTAAACTGGTTCTTGTGAAATATATCCATGTGGGTCAGGTCCAGAGCTCCTTCGAAGAGCAAGTCTATGTAAAGGACACCCAGAGCTAAGTCAGCTAGAGGAATAAGGGAAGGGAGAGGATTAGAAGTAGAGCAAGAGACATAAAGCCGTCTTGGAAAGCACGCTTGGAGTGGGATCAGGAACCTAGATACAAGTCCTGCTCAATCTGAACCAACAGTATATTAGGGTGCATTGAAAGGCTATATAGTGTCCATGATTAGGGAACTGATAACCACACTAGAGTTTGCTCTGGTCAGACCCCATCTGGAAAATTGTATTCAGTTCTGAATACCATATTTAAGGAAAGACATTGATATGTCAGAGAATATCCAAAGGAGGGTGACCATCCTGATGAAGAAACTGGAGATTACACCATTTGAAGGAAATGAGACGATGTGGGAGTGGGGAAGGAAATCAGCTATTTAAGGATCTGAAAGTATATGATGGAAGAGTTAGACTGATTCTGCCCAGCAGCAGGGAGCAGCACTCAGAGAGACAAGTGGCAGTTGCAAAGAAAGAGTCTTAAATTTGCTCAGGGATAGTATTCAGCATAGTCAGGCTTTAAACAAAGACTGTATGACCACTTGTCAGGTTTGTCATAGAGGAGATTCTTTTTCATTTACGGGTTGCACTAGATAATGTCTAAGCATCCTTTTAATTCTCTGATTCCCCCTTTCAAAGCCTTTGTTTTTTTTTTAATCTATGAAATGGTGATATTGTTATTGGTGTTACCTAGCTTAAAGGAATGATAGGAAGAGGGTGCTTTCTAAAGCTTAAAGCTTCATCTAAAGGTGAGTTAGTATAAATATGCAGTGGGAAAACACCAGAAACTAGAGGGATTCCCATCAGTGAGGGACTGGCTGAACAAACTATGGTATAAAAATGGACAAGAACATTATAGTGCTGTAAGAAATGAGGAAATGGATGATTTCAGAGAGACATGGAAAGACTTATATGAACTGATGCAGAGTAAAGTGAGAAGAATTGGAACAATTTATTCTATTACAACAATATTATAAAAATGAATAATTTTGAAGACATGTATAAGATGATAAAGAACAAAATCAGAACCAAGAGAACAAGTTAGTATATAGTAGTAACAACACTGTACAAACAATTTTATTTTAATTTATTTTTGACATGTTTGGTTTTCAGCATTGATTTTCACAGGCATTTGAATTACAAATTTTCTCCCCATTTCCTCCCCCCCC
>JAQQSZ010004841.1:0-14039 GCA_028646595.1 Phalanger gymnotis
TCATCCTCATCCTCATCCTCATCTATGTACCTAGTATTTCCCTCCAACAGAATATAAACTCCTTATGGGCAGGGACTCTTGTTTCACGTTTGTATCATCAGTGTCTAGCATAGTACCGAACACATAGTAGGTACACAATAGACGCCTGCTAAATTGAACATAGAAGTGAATACAGACAAACATTCTTGTCATTGTACAGATGAACTGAGAACAAAGGCACAGAGCCAACTAATCACAGAGCCAACGAATCAACAAGCATTTATTGAGCACCGACTGTGTGCCAGGCACTGTGTTAGACAATGGGGATGCAAAGACAGAAAATTAAGTCAACTGATCCCAAGGGGCTTCTATTCTCTCTGATGATAGGGCTGAACTCAGAATTCCTAATTTTGACACATGGCTAGCCTGCTAGTCTATGCTGCTCCGCAGGAAAACAAGAAACAATTAAAAGAATCATAAAATTTCCAAGCTGGAAAGGATCTCAGTAATCATTTTGTCCAGGCCTTTCATCAGACAGATGAGGAAAATCACTAGAAATAGCTGCACAGATTTTTCCTCTCGTTCCCTAAGCCCCTCCCATTTATCAAGGCCGTTCAAGCACCAGCCGCATTTTAGCTGGATTAGAGTTCCTGGGAAAGTGTTTGTTTAACAGCAGATAATCTGGTATGGCCTTGTTCAGAGAAAAGCCCAGAGTCAACTGGTAAAAAACAGAAATGAATGAATCTGAGTAAAATCAAAAATCCACAATCCCTTTTTTTTCCTGTATAGTTTTGCTTAATTGCTATGGAGTTTTTTTATTTGTTAATTTTTTGTTTGTCCTTGGCTTGTGCTGCTGGCACTCTCTCTCTGTCTCCTCTCTCTCTCTCCTTCCTTCCTTCCCTCCCTCCCCTCCCTCTCTCCTCTGTCTGTCTCTCTCTCTTTCTCTCTGTCTCTCTCCCACCCTCTCTCACTGTTCACATATTTGAACTTTCATATGTTGTTGGAAGCTAAAAACAACTTGGGGTAATGTCCAGACTTCTTATTTGTCTAGTGTGGAGGAAATACTAGTACGGAAAAGCCTAGGAAGCTAGGTGGTTCCATAGATAGAGTACTGAGTTCATATTCAGCTTCAGACACTTAGCTGTGAGACCTTGGGCAAGCTGTTTAACCTGTCTCAGTTTTCTCTTCTGTAAAATGGGGATAATAATAGCACCAACCCCCCAGGGTTGTTGTGAGGACCAAATGAGATATTTCTAAAGAGCTCAAAGAAATTACATGACTTGCCCAAGATCACACAGGCCATCCAGGGAAGTAATTCAGAGTCCTGCAAAGTTAAATGACTTGCCCACAGTGACATGGCTAGTATGTGGAATGGAACATAAACTCTGGTCTTCCTGACTCAAAGGCCCAGCCCCTAAACCACTAAGCCAAGTTACTTCTCAAAGCAAAACTTATAATATCGTTTTAAAAATAAAATATTCATTTAAACCTTATTCAGAGTTGTCTTCAATAATATATATGTCAGAAATGAACAGAAGATAATCTGATACTAAATTGTAATGAAATCAAGAAGATGGACAATCAAGCTTCTGCCCACTAGGAAAGAAATTTAAAAAAAAAAAGATTTCTCACTCACCCTCTGGTCGATCAGCAAAAATTCTCTTTAAGCTCTGATAAACACCTATCTTTATTGTGCCATAAGAAGCCTGCCGTAACATGGCGGGGGCAATCCTGGTGGAGCCAGTGCACGAAAGAAATATAAAAGAAGTAATGCCAATAAGAAATATAAAAACCATTTGAAATTACCCTAAAGTTTCACATGCACACATCAGGCACCTATCTTGGAAGGAGTCCATTAAAGAACATCTGAGATCTTTTCCAACTTGAGATGTTATGAACTCTTTCCTATGAGATGGCACGGCATCAAGGCTGTAATACTAGACTTGGGAATAAGGAAGACCTGAATATATTTCCTACTTAGGACGGTTACTAGTTGTATGACACTGCAAATTGGGGACAATAACACCTCACAGGGATGTTGTGAGGATCACACATGGAAAGCATTTCGCAAACCTTAAAGCTCCACATAAATGCCAGCTATTATTATTTTTCTTATATGATAGTCTTGTCTTTTACATTCAGATTGTATCAACCAATTTCTTAATTCAAAGCCTAAGCTCAATCATCTCAACTCATTGTAGTGATGGCTCAATAAATATAGATCAGTAATCAGCCTTTCACAGCACCAGTCAGAATATAAGTGAACACATAATTCTGACTATCAACTACTGCCAGAATTAGACATACGAAGAACTACGATGTATAAAAAGTTCGAAAGACATAGTTTCTGGGTAATTAATAATTTTATTAATCATGCTAGTATGTAATTAATAAAATGATTAATTACCTAGAAACTGTATCTCTTGAACTTTTTATACATCACAGAACATTATTCATAATAAAGGATTTCCATTTCTGTCTGCAAAGCATCATGAAATATGGTCACTGATTTTCAAGATTCATTATACAGGAGCATAGGTTTAGGGCTAAAAAGAATCTTAGAGATTATCTGATCATACGCTCTTATTTTAAAGATGAAGAAAGTCATTCCCAGAGAGATTAAGTCATACCAAAATCACCCAATAGTTAAATAGAAGAGCATGGATTCCAACACACATCCTCTGATTCTATATCTAGTAGCCCTACCTCTACTCACATTAATATAATTCTTCATGAAGTGGGATGATGTGTATCACTCTGGTACTTATCTAAGGCAGTGGTTCTCACAAAGTATGATCCATAGATCCCTGGGGGTCCCAGAGACCCTTTCAGAGGTATGAAGATCAAAATATCTTCAAAATAATATTAAGATGCTATTTGCCTATTAATAGGCAAAATTACTGCTCCTCCCTTTTCTAATTGCATATTGTGTTAAGTTGGATTTTCTTCATATATCTCAACCAAAACAACATTTTGCAAAAGATTAAATGTGAAACAGGAGAACCCAGCTATCTTTTATTAAGTCCGTCATTAAAGAGACTTACAAAAATATGTAAAACTATGCTACTTATCCTACTATTTTTTGTTTTGGAAAATAGTTATTATTCATTACAATATGATACTTACATTAACATATAATGGGTTTATTATTGTTATTTTCAAATAAATTAATAAATATTTTAAAATTTTATCAGTTTTTATGTCTAATACAGTAAATATCAATAAATATAACCCATGTAAACAAAAGCTCTTGGAGGTTCTCAGTAATTTTTAAGACTGTAATGAGGTCCTGAGGCCAAAAGGTTTTAGAACTACTAATCTAAATAGGCCATACTACTAAAATGAACTCTATTTGAAAGTAAAAACATACAAAAAATAGAGGTAGCCTGAACTAAAAAACATCATTGATTAAAGATCACATTCTGGTTTTACACAAGGCAGATGTGGAAGAGAAAGTGCTACCCTCCATGCAGATCAAATATCAAACACAGTGCTATAATACATTTTTCATATATATACAAAATATAATATTATATAGATTACAGAAAAATGTCACTAACTCGAGATAACCTAAGTAAATAAAGGCAATTTGAAATAGTGGAATATCTGTATTTGAAGTATTAATAATTAAGTGTTGCCAAATGCAGCAGATGACAGAAAAATAAATGAACAGAAATTAAAAATAAGAAGAAAAAATCTTGAGGGTTATCACATTTTCAAAGATCATAAAAATCACTTTTATTTTCTCTTTAAGCAGTACTATGAAGAACTCTATTGATTTTAGAGGTTTCTCTCACCACTAAAAAAAAATGCACAAAAAAAATTATTTACCCAGAATATAATGCTTTCAACCCTTCTTCTCTGAATATCCTGGAAAGAGCATGTAACATGCCGCGATAGCGAATTTCTTTGAATTTGGCATCATTTGTCTGCCCCTGAATCTGGAGACGTGTCTTGGTTAAATCAATTGGAAAAGTACCTTAAAATTTAAAATACTGAAATTAATATCAGAGCTAATTTTAAAAACTTTACTCTGGGCTATATAAAAAGAAGACAAGAATTAAACAATAGCAGTCATTTGATAATTCACTTTTTCATATTCCCTTGTGTTCAGAATCAGAATCAACAAAACCATGTGAGAAATTTATAAGCGCCACACATATATTTATATGTGAAGACATACATTTATATATGAAAGCATATATGTGTACGTGTATGCATGCACACATACACACATGTAAACAAACATACATGTGCATACGTATATACGCATATATCTGTATATGTGCACTGTATACACATGTGTATATGTACATGTGTGTGTATATACACACCCAAACACACACGTGTCCAAAATGTTGATGTTTCTCCACTGAGTTTTTTGTACAAGCTAAGTAACCCCAAAAAGAAAAGCAATGAGACCTTAATATTTTTGTGTCTAAAGAAACAAATTAATATGGTGTCAATGGCAATAAAACAAAACGTTCATATTCTGAAAAAAATACTCTAACTTCCCATACACCAAAAAGGTTTAACACTATTCACTTAGAAGGGAATAGTACTTAGCTGACCATGAACTTGTTTACTGAGTCCTGAGTCAGGAAGGCAACTATAGATGGAAAGCCTGGCTTTTTAGGTGTTTGCAGTCTAAATGGGAAGACTGAATGTATACAACTGAACAGAGAAAGAGAATCAAAGAATCTCAGAGGTTATTTAGTCAAATCAAAGTTGGGCCAGAATCCTTCTATGGCAACCCTGTAAGTCAGGGGCTTTTAACTTGTTGTGTCATGAACCCCCTCGGTAGTCTGGTGAAGCCCATAAACCTCTTTCTAGAATATTTTTAAGTGCATAAAAACAAAATATATAGGATTACAAAAGAAACTAATTATATTGAAATACACCTATCAAAATATTTTAAAAACAATTCCACAGACCCCAAGTCAAGAACCCTTGCTGTAAGTATTCATCCAATTTCTTAATAAAGATCTACTTCCACACATATATAAAGTACCTATTGTATAAAGATGAATGTGATAGGTGCTTGAGAAAATATGAAATTTAGCTAGAAATGATTCTTGTCTTCATGTAGCTTATGGTCTAGTAGAAGCATAAGACACACAAAAATATCTAAAACATATACTATTATACAGTAAGTACATTAAAAGAGGTGCTAAAAAAGTACAGGATGAAGCCCAAAGGGGAAAGTAGTTAGTAACAGAGAAGGATCAGAGAAGACTTCATCAAAGAAGGGGCGTTTGAGTTAGATTTTAAAGGATAAATAGCACTCAATAGTCAAAGATGGTAAAAGAGAGATTATTCTCGTCACAGAGTACAAAAGCCAGATGTGTAAAAGCATTATATGTATTCGAGAGACAAAAGAGTCATCCAAGTTTAACTGAAGCATAGAATGCACTATGGGCAGATCTGAAATAAGTCTGGAGGAGAAGGGTGGCACCAGATTATGATGGCCTTTGCATGTCACACAAATCTTAGATTTGGAACGAACCATAGAAGTCAGTTTGAATTATATTCAAAGGGCAATAAGGCACCATTGACACTTTCTGAGCAGAGCAGTGATGTGACCAGGTTTATGAGTAAGGAGAGTTAGTCTGGCAGCAGTGTAACACATGGTTTAGAAGGAAAAGGAATATAATAAGACGACTAGCAGTGAAGAGAAGAGAGAGATGGCATGGGAAAGCAGTAGAACTGTTTTATTGGGACCCAGGGAGCAGAGCTAAGAGACTAGAACCGAAAAATCCTTAATTCCTTGCCATACCTGCCTCCAAAACACACACACACACACACACACACACACACACACACCCCTTCACTTTTCTCTTCTCCAAGCTCAACATTATTAACCATCAAATAATATGGTTTCCAGTCTCCTCACCATCCTGGTCACCATCCTGTTCCAGTTTGCCAATGTTCTTTTGAAGAGGTGGCATCCAGAAGTGAATAATACTTCTGATGTAATGTGACCAGGGCACAGTACAGAGAAATTTTAGACAAAATAATCTGTTAATTCCACCTAAGATCAGAACTGTTTTTCTGCCTGCCATGTCACACTGTTCACAGATGTTGAGTTTAGAGTTCACTAAGATCTCCAAGTCTATATATATACATATATATATATACACACGTGTATGTATACACACACACAAACACACACATACAATATATGTAAATATACATATATAGTGTATATGTGTATATTATATGCATGTCTGCACATACAGTGTATACATACACATATATACACACCACAATATACTCACATCCCACTTAACCTACATTTTGGGCAGTTGACTTTTGAACTCAAACGGAGAACTTTCCATTTAGCCATATGAAGTTCAGTTCATCAGTACAGCCTGCCCAACAAGATTTTTTTGGAACCCAAGTGAGTTATAAAACATATCAATGATTACCCCCAAATTTCTGTCAGTGTCATCTGAACATCTGACCAGCATGAAATCTATATCTTCATCCAGCTCATTAAATGAATTAAAATGTTGAACCAGAGACAAGGAACGTGCCACTCTTGTAGAGTCCTTCGTCCAGACTAACATAAGTCCATTAGTCTTTATCCTTTGGGTCTGTTTGATTATTTAGCCAGATCCAAATTCATGGGACCTGTATTATTATCAAAACCACAAATATTCATTGTGCCCACAAACATATTATGGGAAACTGCCAAAATTCTAAAGTCCTGCTATACAAGCCAATTCAACAAACATTTATTAATCATTTACTATATGCAAGGCATTGTGTTAGCTGTTGAGGATACAAAGCCCTCAAGGAGCTTATGTTATCAATCTTCTCCTCCTACAAGAGGCAGCGTGGCACAGTGAACAGGGCACCTGCTCTGGCATCACAAGACCTAGGTTCAAATTCAGGTTCTGATCCTTGCTGGTGCTGCCTTAGCCCTCAGTATTCTTGTAAAATGAGAGAGTTGAACTAAATGAATTTTAGGATTCTTTCTGGCTCTCAATTTATGATTCTATGATCATGATCCACAGTCTGCTATCATTGTGGTCATTTAAGTTGTGTCCAACTCTTCATGTCCCCATTTGGGGTTCTCTTGGTGGAGATACTGGAGTGGTTTGCCATTACCTTCTCCAGCTCATTTTACAGATGAGGAAACTGAGGCAAAGAGGGTTAAGTGACTTGCCCAGGGTCACATGTCTAATAAATGCCTGAAGGCCAGACTTGAACTCAGGAGAAGTCTTCCTGACACCAGGCCCAGCACATTATCAACTGTGCCACCTAAAAGCCACAGTCTACTCTAACCATTCCTTTTAAAAAGCAGTAAGGCTCACCTCTCTTATGGCTTCTTTTTGCTGAACTCATACTGGCTCAAAATGATTATCACTTTCCTTCCTAAGTTCTGATAGACCATCCTTCTTGCTGAATTATGACACTGGAAGTAAGTATCAACACAGAGAACAGAAGTGGTTAATCAGCAACCGTCCCCCTCACCACTTCCACCTACACTCAACCAGGAAACCCTACACAATTCTTCCATACAATGCGTCTTCTATTCTATCACCACCTACATGGAGCTTTATCTGACTTTGCCCTAGATCAACAGAAAAGGCAGCCTAGAAACTCTGCTGGGCCAAAGAAGTGTGCTAAGGTTCAAAAAAGCAGAATGCACCAGACAAGGGAAAATCAGACATGATGGAATTCATTGAATTTATTGAACCCAGCGTTCAATAAACCAGAAAGAATGTATTGGATTAAAAAAAAATAACTGCAAAGCAATCTGGCAAGAAATAGTCTTAGACCAACACTATATACCATATTCCACAATACAGATATATGATGTTAATACTAAACATTACATATTTTAAAATTTAGAAGAAAAGCCAGGGTTCAAAGGATGAGTATGGACAGCATATCAAGAACCTGTGGATAACCAGGAGCCAATTAAGTAATTAGAGATACAGTGATGTATATCCTATATGCTCAAGGGTCATTGGAGTGATGCCAGCCCATTAGTTTCTTTCTTTATAACCATATAATCAACTGTGGGTTACCTGTAGCAATGGAGGGAGAAAAGGTAAGACCAATAAAGGAAGATGCCTGAAAAAAGTACAGATAAATGACCCCAAAATTTCCTTTGGCCCAAGGATTTAACCTTTCACCCAGTGGACCTTGAACCACAACTACTAACAAAATGCCAAAGTGGCTTCTTTTGTTTAAAAGAAAATTTACCAAATATTGAACATTTTGAACTCTGACGTTAATGTCCCATGACCCAATGCTTCACACTTGAAATGTGTTTACATTCAAACAGCATTTGCTGGCTTAAGATTTAAATACTACCATGTGGAGCTACTATGTGGCGCTATTACATGGCACTACTACGTGGAACAGGGAAAATAACACAATTCAAAGAACCGTGATTTACTGTCCTTACCACATTCTGCAGTGATCGAGGCTAAACCTCCGTAGACAAATGGTTTCCAGCTAGGAGTGGACATTCTTCTCGTCTATGTTTTCTCCCCTTTTCCACTTACAGAAGCACATCAATGAATAATAAGGCTGTTTCCTACAGACACACAAATAAGATATTTCACAGTTACAACTTTTCACAAGACTGAGTCTATTTTCTCTAAGCAATTCATATTTTCTTCAATTGAAAAAAGTTTGAAAAGAACCAGAGGCTGGGGTCCCCAAACTGTCACTGGTAAAGTAAAGGTTCCTAGAGAACAGATATTAAAATATACCTTCCTCCTCTAGGTAGAAAAGTGAGGGGCTACCAGGACAAAGTGTTGTATATATTGTCAGGTGGGTCACTGTATCAGGAGCTTTTGCTATTGTTTTTCTTTGTTTAACTGGAGGTTGAGTGAGAGGAAGGGAAGAGGTCTCATTTCCAGACATGACCGGGATGTTAAAAAGATATCAATAAAATCTATATTTAAAAAGGAAACTAAAAATTAAAAAAAATAAATTTTAAAAAGGGGCAGCTAGGTGGCACAGTGGATAGAGCACCACCCCTGGAGTCAGGAGGACCTTGAGTTCAAGTCCGGCCTCAGACACTTGACATTTCATAGCTGTGTGACCTTGGGCAAGTCCTTAACCCCAATTTCCTTGCAAAAGAAAAAAAAGAAACTAAAACAAATGCAGTCATAAGCTATATAGTTCAGGCTTGCATTGTCTTTCAGCTGCCAGTTTTCTGTCTGCTTCTCTGTGAGTCTACTTAAGTAGAGAATAAAGCTAGCAGCACCCACAGGCAGAAGTAACTCCCTCTCGGGCACTGGAAATCCTCAGTTGGACTCAGAATCAGTGATCAGAAATCATAGGCTTACGGAATTCAGAACTGGAAGAGACAATGGGTATCATCTAACCCGATCTTTCATTTTTCAAATGAGGAAATTTAGCAGAGATTGTGCAGCTATAATAAATGGCAGAAACAGAATTGTTCCCTGGCCCTCCGACTCCCAATCCAGTGTTCTTTCCACTGTTCCACCATGGAAAATCAAAAGGGACTCCTCAATGAGAGGATGGACAGCTGGGGAAAGTCATGATACATATATGCCCTCCCCTCTTCCATGGTCCATGGTCACCTCAATGGTCATTTAACTCCAGTGTCAAACTACAGTTTCATTTCTGTACACGCATACAGAAAACCACACTAAATCTGTTCACCACTGTTTCCTGTTTGTTGATATTAGAGCAGCTTCCACATGACCTCTCTATCAGATACAATGTCACTTCTCAAGTTAGCCATGTCAATTAATGAATGATAAGTATTTATTAAGCAACTATATACTAGGTAATGGTCATTTAACTCCAGTGCCAAACTACAGTTTCATTTCTGTACACACATACAAAAAACCACACTAAATCTGTTCACCACTGTTTCCTGTTTGTTGATATTAGAGCAGCTTCCACATGACCTCTCTATCAGATACAATGTCACTTCTCAAGTTAGCCATGTCAATTAATGAATGATAAGTATTTATTAAGCAACTATATACTAGGTACTGGGATACAAAGACAAAGAGGAAAAGAGTCTGCCCTCAAGGAGCTTATATTGTATCAATTACATCATGTACACATGTGAGTATTTACAAAATAAATACATAAATACAAGATCATTTTTGGAAGGGACCGGGAGAAAATTACCAGCACCCGAAGCAATCAGGAATGGCTTCACACAGAAGATGCTTGTCCTGAGACGTGAAGAAAACACAGAACTCTAGGAAGCAGAGGTGAAGAAGGTACACAGTGCAGGCATGGGGGGTCGGGCTGCCAATGGAAAGGTACAGAGATAGAATACGGAATGGCATGTATAAGGAATAGGAAGGCCGGGTTGGCTGAACTTTGGGGTGTCTAAAGGGGAGCAATGCACAGTAAGGCTAAACAGATTGGAGCCAGGCTGTAAAAAGTCCTAAATATCAAACAGAGGAGATTGCATATAACCCTATAGGTAACAGGAAGCCACTGGAGTTTACTGAGCAGTGAAGTTACATGATCTGACCTATCCCTTAGGAAAATCACATGTACGTTTATATATGAATTATATTTCCATCACTCCCACCTATGCATATATATAATGGTGAAGGGGGCTTATGTCTGTACAAAGAAAGACTTAAATCAGTTAAGACGTGGATGACATTCTCTCGGTTACGACTGTGGTTAAAAACGGGGCTCTGATTTACCTCAGATGTTATTGATAGCTTTAGATAACTGCTTCCATTTCACAGAAAAGTGAAAATTTCCCAAGTATGCATTTCCCTGCAGGAGCTCCACTTGAAGTCAGTATTTTCTCTGAATGACAGTTCTGAGCCACATACAGTCTTCCTTAAGCTAATAAGTTACTTTTCGCACTGGAATTACAAAGAGAAGAATCAATTCATGAACTTCCTACTAACTATTTCCTGTTTCTAGATGTATGCCAAGCTCATTTGGGAACAATCTAATAAAGCAAAAGGTACAGAAATACTGAACTTGAAAACCATGCTATACTAAGTTCCCTGATTTAGAGGTTTCTAATGAAATACCACAGTAAAAAGAGAAAAAAAGAATTTTTCTCATTATCTCTACTGACATTTTTTAAAGAATTTTTGCAGGCCTATTTCTTAGTCTCTCTAAAACTGCATTTTTTGGAGGTGGGGGAGGGGGAGTGCCCTTTCCATTACCTCAAAGCAGTGGGGAAGTAATGAATCTAGAGTCTGAAGACTTCAAATCTGCCTCTGCTACTCTTTATGGGACCTAAGGCAAGTAATTTCATCTCTCTGGGCCTGAGTTCCTTCATCTATAATGGGTTAGACTAGATGACCACTAAGGTTCTTCATAACTCTACAGGAGATCCACCTAGACACAGCTCATGGTACATCAGATACAGTGGCGGGCCTGGAGTCAGAAAGACTTGGGTGTAAATTTGGCCTCAGATACTTCCTAGCTGTCTGACCCTGGGCAAGTCAATTAATACCTGCCTCAGTTTCCTCAACTGTAAAATGGGTATCACAATAGCACCTCACAGAGCTGTTGTGAGGGTCAAATGAGATATTTGTAAAGCACTTAAGACATTATGTGGCATACAGTAGGCGCTTAATAAATGCCTGTTTCCTTCTTTCCTAGATCCATGAACAATAATATATGAACATATAGTAACACAGCAAAATCAAAATTAACACTGAGCATTAATTCTCTAGCAGTACTTTACTCAAAGAATAATCCTGAATTTTACTAATCACTAGATTTGGGGGGATTTTTGTTTGGACCTGTGATCTCACTGATGTGAAGAGAATTTCTTCAACTGATACAACTCCTATACAAATTAATTTTAGGGAGTTGCCTGGGACAATGAAAATTGAAGTGCTACTTATTTAATTCAAAATACACTTTAGAAAACGATGAAAATCAAGTTCACAGTTTCACATACAAGCCTCTTTTCTATTCTTTGTGTATTAAAGTATTTATGTCTGCCAATGTTTGTTAGGTTCATTAAAAAAAAAAAACATTGAGAGGCAATGTGTATTGGATAAAGAACTGGCCTCTGCTCAGAAAGACTTCGATCAAAGTCTGGGCAACTGGGTGGTGTAGTGGATAGAGCACCCTGCTTGAAGCAGGAAGATTGCAGTTCAAATCCAGCCTGGGGTGCTTACTAGCTATATGGCCCTCTACCAGTCACTTGCCTCAGTTCCTCATCTGTAAAATGAGGGCACATTGAAGAAGGAAATGGCAAACTGCTCTAGTATCTTTGCCAAGAAAACTCCATGGACCAAAGGTCCATGGGGTCACGTAGAGTCAGACACAACTGAACCACTGATAAACAACATACTGGCTATTTGGCCCTTGGCAAGTAACTTAGCCCCTCAGTGCCCCAGACGACTCTTTAAGACCATGCATGGCAGAGCAGGTGCTGATCTGCATAGGTAGAAGGAAATTCTTTGCACCAATAAACCACAAGAATGTTTTTTAAACCCATAGTAGTTAAGTAACTTGCCCAGGGGCACATAGGTAGTGCATGTCAGGGTCACCCTTTGAACCTGAGCCTTCCTGACTCCTCTATTCACCTTGATCTTACTTTACTAAATAATACTCAAGGAGATGCTACAGCAGAGCCAAACAAGAGATTATCCAATGACTGCTTACATGATATGTAAAACCAGGGTTCATACTATTAATATTTTCTGAGGTGCCACATTTTTTAAAGGTGACTAATTGCTGGCGTGTGGCTGAAGACCCTAAGTCACTGATTAACTTCTCATCTCCTAAGAGATGAGGTAGGAAAAGTATTTTCATCTGGATAACACCCTGGCCCTTCAGAAGGGTGCCAATAGAAACAGAGACCCAAACAATGAGGGAACCACATTTTCATGTTAGTATCTACCCAAAGGTGTTGCGAACCATAGAAGATTTTATTATATTACCTGTTGCTCCCATCATAAGCAAAACAACTAAATGCCCCCCTCATCTCTAAATATATCGACATCACTGGGTCTAAGGAATGCCAGTTTGTAGGAAAGCACTTACTCTTCCAGTTTTAATTAGTTGGGAAGAGGATGGAAATTCCCAAAATAGCTCTGCCCTTTGTTCCTTCCCTTTGACTAGATAAATTCCCAAACACCCTAAGACTAGTGAACTTTTCCACAGGAAATGCTACTAATTTCCATGACTAAATGTAATTCAGAACCAAACTCAAGAGTTCTAGAGTCTTCAAAGACTGTGCATCCAATAAAAGGGGGAAAGGTATGCAGATAAACTGTCATTTAAATGCATATGAAATTTTCATTTTCCCACCAGCTGGAGCTCCTCTAACTTGTCATCTAATTACTACCCCTTCTCCTTTATTTTTTTTACCCCTTCTCCTTTAGTTAATAATAGTACAATAGGCTTGAAAATTTACAATAGACTTGAGAACTTTCTAACACTGTTCTACAGGGCTCCCTCATAAAGATGTCCAGGGGATGTAGCATGGGGAATGGAGAAAGTGGCAAATATGGGGAATGGCTGAGTCCCACATCTTTAGTAGAAATAAATGTAGGGTGGTTGCTTTTCCTTGTTAGAAAAAAAATTCAATTCAACTTAACAAATATTTATTAAGTACCTATACCATAAGGGCACTATGCTAAGGCTCTGAACAAAGACAAAAGCAAAACAGTCCCTGTCCTCAAGAAGTTTGCATTCTACAGAGGCTACAGAGCTTTTGCTTACCTATGCAGTGAGTAAAAAGAAAGTGATATGAAGTATAATTTCAAGAAGAAAACACTAACCACTGAGTGGATTAGGAAAGGTAGTAAGAGAAAAGAAAGTAATACAAAGCACAATTTCAAGAAGAAAACACTAACCACTCAGTAGATTAGGAAAGGTAGTAGGGGAAGAAGAAAGATTCTAAGGGGTAAAAAGGGAATGAGTGTATTCTAGATCTGGAAGACCACCGGTGCCAATGCATGGAGGAGGACTACTACAATGATCCAAGGAAGAATTGAGTAGGCCCTGAACTAGGGTGGAGTCTCCGGGAATGGAGAAATACAAGGGATATCATGGAGGTGGACAAGATCTGGCAAAACTGATAGGAAAGGATTAGGAGAAACAGTAAGAAA
>JAQQSZ010004842.1:0-14039 GCA_028646595.1 Phalanger gymnotis
GGAATTGAGCCATAAGGATCCATGAATATGAGTTCAGAGAAACTCAAATTGAGAAAAGATGAGGATCTGCTAAAATTTAGTAGGAAAGATTTTGACACAGGAATTCTAATTATGTAGAAATGTCATAAATATGACCATGAAAATTTCACCACCATGATAGATAATATGACATTGTAATTAGAAGCAAAACAGGGAAGCAAATTATCTTATAAATGAATGGTGTGCAAATAAGAGAAAAGATATTTTTAATCATAGAATAAACCTGAAAGATGGGCTGCCTATACCTATTTTGAATCTTTTTTCCCCTAAAATTACAATCATAATTTTTATATAAATATTTCAAAAGCCACAGCAGGAAAATAGCAAACAACAATGAGGGCAACACATTTATCAAAAGTACTAAGCACATAAGTCTGCATTATATTCAGTTCTATTGAAATTTTTATTTCAGGCTTGGATCTTTATTTGAAGTTATAGATCTTACTCTTCTTGTCTCTTGTACTTTTAGATGCCCAGATAAGCAATTTTAATACCAGCTACGTAAACAAAAAATTCCATGTCTTATTGTTACACACAGCAGAGCAAATAAATGATGTACCAAATGTTTACAATGCCCCAAAGTTACAATGAGGATTTTATGTACTAAGAAACATTAGGTTTTAATAAGAAAAGCTTTACTACACACTATAGATAATATAGGATAATGTTTATAATTCCAAATATTTTAATGCGGTATAGCAGAAAAGTAAATATTTAACATGTGCAGATAGTTATGAGGCTTCATTTCATTCATATATTTATTTATCTCTTTATTTAACTTTAGTCACCCATACATATGTATAGTTTTTTTTTTTCTAGTAAGAACTCAGATGTCTTGCAAATTGCTATTCTTATTCTCAATGAGATAAAAATTTTGTTCTGGATAAAAAAGAATAAAATGTTCATGTAAGACCACGACAACAGAATGACTCTGATTTTTTTTTTAATTAGACCTGTGGTTTTACTGGAGTGTGTAAAACTCCATGAAGAAATTCCACCTACAGAAGCAGATTCCATCTTGGATGTTTTATATCATCTTAGGGAGTTGCCTGGGACTCTTAGGTACTCATTGATAGTATATGTCAGAGTAAAGATTTGAACCAATGTCACCTTAAAGTCATTGAGGTGACACAATGAAAAGACTACTCAGAATGTGGCACATGGCACTTATTAAATGCATGACCCTAGGGAAGTCAATTAATAGATCTTCTTTAGTTTAATCAAGTGTAAAATGGGTATAAAAATAGCACATACCTTCCAGGGATATTGTGAGGTAAAAATAAAACATGTATAAAGTGATTAGCACAGTAACTGGCTCATAGTTGGCTCTATATAAATGCTTCCTTCCTTCCCTCCTGATTCTAAGGCTAGCTCTCTAGCCAATATGCCATCATGCTTATTTATTATTTTAAAAATTAATCTGCTTTTATCAGTATTCTAACAATACAAGCATTAGCCTGGAACAATATAATTTATTTAGCTGGATCCTTAATTAGATAAGCATAATTCCTGCAATGATTATGGTAATAATAGCTCATTCATGCCCTCTCGACCTTTGTACTTCATACATAAATCCTCCATTGTAGATCCCTTATTATACTAGGGATTTTCTCTAGTTCTTTTAACATTGTTCAGATATCAATGAGGAACATAGCCTCTCTTTCAATTATCCCTTGTTCTCATCATATTATTGGCCCTTATTTCTCCAAACCTTCTATACTGACAAGGTTATTTTTGACACTTTGCTAATTTTTTTTTACAGCCTACTCATACCAAATATGTAACTCTAAATTGCCCTTGTGGCATCCCTAATCTTCAAGTCTTCATAGACTGTGGCATTCCATAATCAGAAATGTTATTGTCATTTATACTAAATGATTAATAGTTAACACAGATGGTGTTTATTTTATAAAGTATTTCATCCTGTGAAGAAGTGGCTAGAGGGAGTTTGATTAAAAATGAATTATATGCAATAAAAATACTAGCATTTTAATATCTTCGATAAAATCATATAGCATATATATGCAAATGTGTGTCCTAGAACCGGCAACCTGTATGTTCTTTGTTTGATAATTACAGAAAATCACCAGATCTGATCCTGCTTAACAGAGAGAGAGAGAGAGAGAGAGAGAGAGAGAGAGAGAGAGAGAGAGAGAGAGAGAGAAGAATCAGGAAGGCTGCAAAAACCTGTGAATGAGTGTGTGTGTGTGTGTGTGTGTGTGTACTTCTGTGTGCCTATGGAAGTGCCCTAACAAAGAAGATTGGTATGCAGCTTGAAAAGGTTCACTTACTTTCCCCCATAGCCACCCTCCCCCACCCATACCACTTCCCCCACAAAGGATTCAGATAGGGCACGGACTTAAAGCCCCAAAGCAAAGTGAATTCTCCAGTATGGGAGGAGTCTGAGAGACCTTTTAGTCCCAACCCTTCAAGAATCAAAGCATTTGGAGCCTAAAATTGAGTAAAAGGGAAATATACATTGAAAACATTAAAACTAAAATTATAAATATCTCATGAAAAAATAAATCTCAGAAAAAAACAAAGAAACTTTGAGAAAAAAGAAGAAAACTCAGCATATAAGATATTCAAATAGGAAGGAAGCTGGCCACAAGCTATCTAAGCAAATCTGAATGTCTACAACCCTTAATTCCATTCTCTTGGTTGCTAGAGTCTGACCTCATCTTGTCCTCATTAGACTCCTCCTCAGGACCCTCCCTAAAGCCCTCCTCCAGTCACCACAGACCACCCCTCAATCCCTCCTACAATCTTTGTGTATATAATCTCCATTTTGCCTCCACGAAGGCACTCAGATTCAATCTAGCTCAGCTTAGGTTGAGTCTGGCCCACTTGTGAAAACAGGTGTCACAAAGGGTGGGATTTCTTAAGACAACCTATCATGGTGAATCCCTAATAAACTTGGTCTTTTCCTTGGCAAATAATAATAATAATAATAATAATAATAATAATAATAATAATAATAATAATATAGTGACGTAATTCATAGGAAGAAATTACCCAGAATTTCATTATTATTTTTTTAACATTCTTTTATTTTTACGTTATGAGTTTTAAATTCTCACCCTTCATCCCACCACCTCCACCACCAACTAAGGAGACAAGCAATATCATATTAATTATACATGTGAAATCATGAAAATCTTTCCATATTTCAAAAAAAAAGAAAGCAAAAAAATATATATATCGATTTGCACTCAGAGTTCATCAGTTCTTTCTGGAGGTGGATAGCACTTTTTCATGATGAATAATTTAGTTGTCTTGCATCATTGTCTTTTACAATTGGTCATCATTACAACATTGCTGTTATTGTGCACAATGCTCTGCCAGTTCTCATTTCAATCTGCATAAGTTCATACACATCTTGCCATTTTTTTTATTTCTAAAATTACTCTTCTCATTGTTTCTTATTACACAATAGAATCCAATCACAATCATATGCCACAACTTGTTCAGCCTTTCCCAATTGATGGGTATCCCCTCGATTTAGAATTATTTGCCACCAAAAAAGGGTCCGCTAAAAATATTTTTGTATATATAGGTCTCCCCCTTTTTTATCTCTTTGGAAAACAGACCTAGTGGTGGTATTGGTGCATCAAAGGTGATGCACAGTTTTATATCCCTTTGTACTTATTTCCAAACTGGGTTCCAGAATGATGGGACCAGTTCATCAATGTACCTATTTTTTTTTTTACCTCACCCCATTCATCATCTGTCATCTCTGATAGGTATAAGGTGGTACCTTAAAGTTGTTTTAATTTCCATTTTTCTAATAAAGAATGTTTTAAAGATTATTTTCATGTAACTACAGATAACTATTATTTCTTCTTCTGAAAACTTTCTTTCCATATCCTTTGACCATTTGTCAGTTGGGAAATAGATCATTATTTTTTATAAATTTCACTACATTTTATGCTCAGGATAAATTTGAGAAATGATTATCTTATCAGAGAAAGCTGCTGTAAATTTTTTGATATTACTTCATTGTTTTTGGTACCTTTTAGAAAAATGTATTTTCCCTGATTATCTCTTGTATTTATGTTTTTGCTCTGTGTATTTTACCTCAGTTGAAACAAAATAGATTATGCTCCAGACCTTTATTTTAACTCTGTGTATGTTTTTCCATTCTAAGTGTGTCTCTTGAGCACAACATATTGTTAGATACTAGTTCCTCATCCCTTCTGCTATCTGCTTCTCTTTTATGGGTGAGTTCATCAAATTCATATTCTCATTTATCATTACTAACTGTGTATCCCCCTATATCTTTTTCTTCTGTTTATTCTTCTCTCTTTTTATCTTGTCCCTACTCAAAAATCTAAAATTCTCATTTGCTTCTGAACACTGCTTCCTTTTATCTGTCCTCTCTTTTAAAAGATCATGCCCTCCTTCCCTCCTCCCCATCACTTATATCCTTCCCATTCTATTTACCTGTTTGGTTAGTTACATTTCCATATGCAATTGAGTCTGTCTGTACACACACACACACACACACACACACACACACACATACCTGTGCATATTATATATACATATATATTATATATATTATACATATGTGTGTGCATTGTACACGTACATGCATATACGCATACATACATATTCTTGATGAGAATGAGGTTCAAGCATTGATCACACACCCCCATTTTCTCCAATTGTAAAAATTTTTCCTTGAACATCTCTTTTATTTGAGAAAATTTGCCCCATTCTACCTTTCCTTTTCCCCTTTTCCCACTGCATCTCTCTTTCTTATCCCTTCAGTTTTTGGAGACAATTTCAATATAATTAATTCACACTCCTAGCTTCTACGTAAACTTTTTTAATCTGCTCTAATAATGGAAAAGTTCATAGGAAGTATATGTATCATCTTCCCATGTAGGAATGTAAAGAATTTAATTTCATTGAGTTCCTTATAATTAGTATTTATGTTTAATTTTTATGCTTCTCTTGCATATTGTGTTTGAATATCTAATTTTCTATTCAGCTCTGGTCTTTTAATCAGAAATTCTTGGAAGTATGCTATTTCATTAAATATCCATTTTTGCAAGCTGAAGGATTATATTTAGCTTTGCTGAGTAGATTGTTGTTGGAATCCTAGTTCCTTTGCCTTCTGGAGTATTATATTCCAAACTGTCCATTCTGTTAGAGTAGAAGCTGCTAAACATTGTATGATTGCAACTGTGGCTCCACAATATTTGAATAGTTTCTTTCTGGCTGCTTGAAGTATTTTCTCTTTTATCTGGGAGCTCTTGAATTTGGCCATAATAACCAGAGAGTTTTCCCTTTGGGAGCTCTTTCTGGAGGTAACCAAGGGATTATTTTGGTTATTATTTTATCCTCTGATTCAAGGATATCAAGGAAATTTCCCATGATAATTTCCTGAAAGATGCTATCCAGGCTGATGTTTTGTTTTGTTTTTTAATCATGGCTTTAAAGTACTCTAATAACTCTAAAGCTATTCCTCCTTGATCTACTTTTCAGTTTCTCCAATGAGACATTTCATTTTTTCTTCCATTTTTTTTTTCATTCTTTTGACTTTGTTTTATAATCCCTATATTTCTCATGGAGTCATTGGCTTATACTTGCCCAATTCTAACTTTTATGGAATAATTTTCTTCAGTGAGATTTTGTACCTCTTTTCATTTGCCATATTTTCTTTTTTTCAAAGGAGTTCTTCCCCTCAGTGAATTTTTGTACCTCTTTTTTTTTTTTTTTTTACCATTAGGCTAATTCTGTTTTTTTTAAGAAGTTATTATCTTCAGTATTTTTTGTGCCTCTTTTGCTAAGATCTTAATTTTCTTTTCAAACTGTTCTTGCTTCATTTTTATTACTTTTCCTAGTTTTTCCTTTATCATTCTTATTTTTTTAACTCCTGTAATGGCAGGCAAAGTGGGACTTATCACTGTTTTTTTGTTTTGGAGTGATTTTCAGCATTTAGGCAATCAAGTACCTTTCAAATGAGTCTTTGCTTGAATCAAGAAACTTTGATGACCTGCTTAAGTCACAAGAAAGCCTAAGGCACATGAGTTTGAGTCACAGGGTTATGTTGCCCTCTGACACTGAAGAAGGGTATATATACTTTGAAGTTAGTATTTTCCTTGGGGGCCTCACTTGTTGGAAGAGTGTTCCTGTGATTTTGCCAGACAAGATGTTAGGTAGCCATTAAGGAGCTCCTTGGCTTTGAAAACCCAGGTGTTGGTGCCTCTCTCTCTGGTAACTATGTATGTATTGCTATGAAAGAATGAAGACCTATCTGCTGGTTTATGTTATGTGCTCTGTTCATGTAATTTCTGCTTGTAATTTCTGTTTGTGTTTTCTCTGAAGTTCAGGGTGCTGACATTTCCCCCTGAACTAAGTGAATGATATATGCATGTTTAATTAAAGTAAGATTGTAACTCCCTTAATGTTGTTTTCCTTAGAAAAGCAGATCAAAGAACCTGTGCTAGCAGCCCTCCTATGTGCGGGTGTTGTTGGTTTTACACCTCCACAGCAGCTGCTAGTAGCCCTGTTGTTACAACTCCTTCAGGAAATTTTGTTGGGCTTAGTTCAAATTAGAATTTTTCTTTGAGAATTTAGTTGTAGCTATTTTTACATTTTGCATTTCTGTTTTGTTCCTCTCTGCTAGAAGGGTTTCTGTACAATTGTGACTGAAAGCCAGAGTTCCTCTCTGCCCTTACACTGAAATCCAGAGCCCTATATGGACAATAGAGTTGTCAGTCAGCACTAGCTACACTCAGTGTCAGATAAGGGTCACTTGTAATCTCTTTGACTAGTAGTCTGACCCCTTCACTGCTGCTGGGCTGAGAGCTTTCAAAGCTTCTGTTTCTGTGGTAGCAGCAGCTCCTTCATATACAGCCAAGTGTAGGGTCAAGGCATGCCATCACCACCTTGGAAAATACTTTTGCCACCATCAAGCTTTTTTATGCAATAAAAATATCTCACCTTGAATTTTTTGGTTCTTCTGCTCCAAAAATTGATTTGAGGATTTACTTTAAAGTTGTTTGGGTGGGGGGAGGAATGTTGGGAGAATTCCACTGGGTAACTTCACTTAATCTGCCATTGCCATTTTGACTCCACCCCAAGAACTGCTAAATGTATAAAATGTGCCATTCAAAAGAATTTAGAGGTCACTCTTGGGGGAGAAAAGGGAAAAAAAATTAAAAGCTGGGCTCTAAGACATATGATAGTTTAACTTAACAATTCCAATTACAAGCAAAAATTCTGCAATAGTACTAGACTATTGCTCACTCACCAAAAACCACGGATGACAATGAGAGAGCTAAAGAGTTCGAGATTCAATCTAAAATGACATATCCTACAAACATGAGAGTTTGTAGAGAGAGACATTTGAAGAAGTGCAACAATTTCCAAATAGTTTTCACTTTAGAAATAGAGCAAAC
The DNA here is from genome assembly GCA_028646595.1 of Phalanger gymnotis. Taxonomy (NCBI): domain Eukaryota; kingdom Metazoa; phylum Chordata; class Mammalia; order Diprotodontia; family Phalangeridae; genus Phalanger; species Phalanger gymnotis. Next base: position 7,452 of record JAQQSZ010004842.1, read on the forward strand.
ATATCTTTTTCTATGGGCTAGCATCTCCTTTCTAAAACTTGCACTATTATTTATACAAGGGTCACTTTTAATAGCCAAATGACCCATTATAAATATTAAGCAATTAGAAACATTGATGAAAATTGAACTAAGTATAAAAGTATGGAATATGAGACTTATAGGCAGGGTCATGTCTGTGCTCCATTAAATCAGGATATGAAGGGCTTGTTACTGAACTTTGTTCTCACCAAGTGTCACCAAATGCTGGAATGACTTGTTTTGCTGGTACTCAGTTGCAGTTCTTCACTGATACATGCTTTTTTTCCCTTTCATCTCCATCACCAATCTGAGCACTCACCTGTTTATATGATTCTCTTGCCACTCATGCTGTCCTTCAACAACATTTATAAATACTGTTCTTCAGTTTCCAAGTCCCCCTTCCCCCAAGAAAAGAACAACTCCATGCTCTAGACACCTTTCAATTTCTGACATGTTGTTTCTCATCCTCTATGCTTTACTCAGCTCTCCAGTTTGTTTTATGCCCCACTTTGATCCATTTTATCTGTAAAGGATTTAGAACATTTGCTTCAAATTGGTATTTCCTCAACTCATTCTTCTCCACTTCCTATTAAGTATTAAACTACCTTGGCTTTCTCCCTTTGCATACTTTCCATAGCTATGAAGCATTTAGTAGAGAATACTAAGGCCATCTTTTTTATTTCAAGTAAAAATCTGAGCCACACTGAGATTCATTTTCCAAGATCATCTATCTAGTCGATGGAAGATCTAGGAGCTAAATTATCAAGGCTCAGACTCTAAAGGGGAAAAAAGACCAGATAACAAGGTATACAGACTGAAAAAAGCTTGCTGTCCTAAAGACAAATGCTTCTTGATTTATATGCCAATTCAATAGTGTAGATACCTTCTATCCAATTTCCTTTTGTCCCTTTTCTTTTCCCTTGAAAACATAAGTACAGATCTCATAACCACATGCCTAGAGTATTAAAATACCTTCTTCTGACTTATCTTCTTGCCTTCCGTCTCTCCCCTTTTCAAACCATCCATTAAAATCCATAAAAAAGTGAAACTTCCTTATAAGCAAATCTGACTATGTTACTTTGTTCAAAATTATTGCCTCTTACCTACTGAGTAAAGACCCAACTATTTATTTCTGACATTCAAGACTTTACAAATGGCTCCTTCCTGCTTATCAATCTAGTTGCAACTGTGTACTCAATATTATCCATGCTGCACTAACTCATCACCCCCGGTATACCTACCGCACTTTCCAAATTCCATGAAGAGTATGGTTAGGGTCAAACAAGGCCAACAATCACCTAGACTAAAACATACACTTTCCTGGGTCCTCCCCACACTTTTCTCTTGAAATCTTGCTAACCATACTTCCATACTTAGCTCAAATGCCATATCTCCCAGAAAGCCTTCTTCAGTCTTCCAAATTATAAGTGATTTTTCTTTCCTATGACTTTTCAAAGCAATTATATTCTCAAAGACTGAGAATGGTCAGGGGCCTCAGAATTCATCTAGTACAATTCCTTCATTGAACAAATGAGAAAATTGAGGCCAAAGAAGTGAAATGATTTGCTAAAGATCATAGGCAGTAGCTGGCACAATAGACATTTGCATCCACATCTTCTAATACCAAATCCAATTAAACAGTGAATAAACATTCTCTGTATATCCCTCACCATAGATTTGGTTTAAAAATATTGTACTTCTCTAACACTTACTTGATTATTTTGACTAGCTTACTAAATCACTACAGGATCCCTCTTTCTTCCCTCTTTCTATCTTTTTGTTCTGTGTTGACTTTGCCATTTAGATTGTTAGCTCCTTGGGAGCAAGAACCATCTTTTTCCTTTCTTTGCATTTTGCCTAGAGTTTAGCACAGTGCCTGGTACACATTAGGTGCTTGATAAATGTTTATTCACTGACTGAGTGACCTGTAACCTTTGTTTGAGTCTCCTAACAGCCTACCTAAACTGTGGCTACTTACCTGTTTTTTTTTTTTTTTGCTCTGATAGAGGTGTTGAAATTTTAGTACCAGACACTCATTAAATCTTCCCTACCAATACACAGACCATGTGCTTCAAAACATAACAAGCTTTGTTTGCAATTTAATATAAATAGAGAATTTTATCCTACAAAAAATATTTAATGTTTGCTAGTGAACACCCTTCCCTACAGTGACCTTTTCAGTCTTAGTCGTTTGTAGTAGAGCCCTAGGTAGGAACCCAGGAGGAGATAGCTGAGGTTTGCTTCTCTGCAGCAATGCTTGCCTCTGGATTTATACAGAATTGTTTGTTTTCTGAAGTTCTTGATTCTCTAACACCAATAGATACCACCTGTTGCTTTTCTTCACTGTTCTCCTTCCTAAATATCTCTTCCCAAGTGATAGCCCTTTTGTACTTAGCCCTCCTCCTTTTTCCTCATCAGCCTTCAGGAAATTCTATCATTTCCTCCCTAGAAATCCATTCTGCTACCAACATTTTCATGAGAATGTTGATTGTATTTAGAGCTCAAAATACACAACTCTTATCGTTTTCTAACTTTTGTTCACATAACTTTCAAAAGTCTATTTTACATAGGCCGTGTTCAGACATGAGAGGTTTTTTGGTACCTTGGCTCATGGTGACTCATTGCCACTTGTTTGTCTCCTATCTCCTTATAACTAGTGTATCCCACTAATGCCATAACTTCATGCTAGATCAAGGATATACCCTACTCCTTTCCAAGTTGTCCCACAATTTCATCTTCACTCAATATAACTAGTATGTCTGATTCAAATTACTGTAGACTGCTTCTTGAAATATCTAGAGAAAAGATGACAGAGTAGAATTGTAACTGGCTTTTGGCATTGATATCTGAGGAAGAGAAAAGAAGCTTTGTTTTCTATTCTATGAATGATTAGTCCAGCAAAGATAATAAATGATGATTAGAGAGAGATTAAATCAATGTGCCTAAAATAAAGTTTGGTTTTCAATCAAAGAACAAGCCTTTATTCAGAGCTCACCTTGTTATATGTACTATAATAGAAGCAGGAAACAAATGCACAAGTATCTGTTTTCTCGTTCTCAAGGAAATTACAATTTCTTGGGGAAGGGTGGCATAATATGGTCATAGCTATATAAAAGATAATCATAACAGGGGAATCAGGAGCAGTTTTTTGAAGCAGATATGACATGATCTGAGCCTTGAAGGATATTTGGGTTCCAAGGAAGTGAAGTGAGGAGGGCAAATGTTCAGACACAGAAGACAGCTGATGCAAGGTTATACAGGTAAGGGATAGAATCATATGTGTGGGCAATAAAAAGGAAAAGGAAAATTTGGCTTCAGTGGTAAATGCATGATGGTCAATGATAAGCTTGAAAAGATAAGAGGGAGCCACAGAATCACTCATTCATGTTACGGATATTTATCATTTTCATTTCATTATTATATATGAACTCTACTTGTATGTTTCCTCCCAATAGTTAATAAAAATATCTTTTGACATGATAATTTTGTTGTATATTTGAAAGGAAGAGTAAGTTGTGTATAGTAGATTTGCAGTTTCATGTACAATTGTTTTTTGTGGTGCTATGTTATGAAAATTCTCGTTTTATTCCATAAATTAAAAATCAAATAAAAATGCCTTTTTAAAGTCATAACTCAGCTGCATAGGTCATTTTTCTCCTTTGTATTCAAATTTTTGTTAACATAAATGTACGTGTGAGTTTTAACTTAAATGAGTTGGTCATTGCTGAACGTAAGTTTTGTTAAGCATTGTATGATTCATGGTAGTGGAGAGGGGAGAGGGACACACAAGAAAAGCAATAACAGAACCATTGTTCTCAAGCATAAAATCTAGGAAATGGTCATACTACCACAATGTTTTGAGAATAACTAGAAATCTCATCAATTAAAAACCCCAAGGGAATGTGCTATTTTTTGTGTTCAATGACTGTGCACTATGCTTTTTTGCATTTGAGTTATTTTTATTATTTCCCTAAAGGAGGAATTCTTTAAAAGTTTTGTTCCTGTGTAAACAAATTTATTTAGCATCAATTAATTTCAAGGCACTATGACAAATTCCTTAAGAAACCATCTGGATTAGAATCAATTTTGCAGAAGAGCTTTATTAAACATCTAGGAGTTGGGAGGTAGGATTCTGATCCCTCATTACATACGAATTATTAAAGGAGAAGTAGAATTCAAAAAGGAAACATAGGTCAGAGGTATATAGCATCTTCTAAAATAAAAATGTTTTAGCATCATGGAAGCAGTAAATTAAAAGTAACCATTAGTTTCTTTGGAGGTTCTCATTTTACTTTTTAAAGTAGTCTGACTTCTTCCCATGGCACTAGTTCGCCAAGCACAAGTAATTTAGCCAATTAAAAAGCAAACCCAATAGTAATAGACAATTCCCACCACTGGGAATTACAGGTGCCACACAAAAACATGGTAGACTGAGAGACTTTATAATTCCAAACAAAACATCAGGGCTTAAGTAAGGTCGAAGAGAAATACCTAAATAGCAACTAAATTGCATATGAATCAAATGGGCATGTAACTGTACTAGGGGTGGAAGAGGAGGATACAAGATAATATTAAAGTTGTAAATAACATATTTGCCAGTTCTGGTAGGTTGCTGTGATTGGAAAAAATCTTAGCTATTGTCTATGAATAAGTTAGGTAGGAACCTTGAAACTAAGCCTTTGTCAACTAGGTAGACCAGTGGATAGAGAACTGGACTTGGAGTCATGAGGTACTGAGTTCAGATTTGATCTCAAACACGTATTGGATATGTCACTGTGTTGGTAAGCAAAATGGGCTCCTTAGCACTTAGTTCAACAGGTGCTCTTGAGGACTTTGGCTTTTGTTTGCTTTGAGTGATTCAGCTATTTCATTGAATCTTGCTAAGTGCTAAGTGCTAAGCCCCAGGCCCAAAGCCACATAGGTGTAAAACCTATGCGGGTGTGGATTGATGACTGAGGTGGGGCCCAAGGTGGGGCTGGCTAAGGGGAGGTGTTAACTCCAGAGCTGGCTGCCCTGTTAGGTGTTGACCTAGTGTATGTGGATGTGAGCCTCCCAGGGTCCTAAGAGGAGGGGCCAACTCGAGAACCAATGGGCTCTGGTCATTCAGGCGGCACTTGATGATGCCAGGGGCTCAGCTGGGAGTAGGGAGTCTCAGCACCATGCCACCACAGCAGCCACGAAGCAGAGCATGGTCTTGGAAGAAAGTGAGGGTGCAAACTTCCCCCACTGGTGCCTCGGCCTCCAGCAGCCTTTCGTAGACCTGGGACTGAAGGAGGAGGCAAGGAGGCGCCCTGAAGGCGACCTACCAGCGCTCAATCGCTGGGTCAGGGTTGGGGGCTGCAAGGAGAGGAGACCCAAGAGACAGCTACAGCAGAAGCTGAAGATAAAGCCAAAGCTGAAGCAGGAGCTGCGGAAGCAGAGCTGACCCGGAAGCAAGGCCGACCCAGAAGCAGGGCTGACCTGTGTGTGGACCAAGGAGTGCTGAGCAAGGACTTCAGGCCAGTGGGTAATCTTCTTACCAGAGAGGGGAAGCACGAATATGATATGGTTTAATACCATCATGTTTTTCTGTGGCCTCCTGGTTACTCTTGTGAGGCGAACTTATTGGGCCTGGAAGCTTTTGATCAAAATATCAAAATGGGGAGGCTGGTTCGTGGGTCTGTTACTCTAGAGCCTAAATAAATGCTTTAATTCTTCTGCCTTCTACTTAGAGAATTCCTTACATCCTGCGGTTCTGAACCATTCAGACATATATATGATTCTCTTTGAAATCATAAATTCTGCCTTCTTAATACATTTGGTGATGAAGGATGGGATCACTAGATATAGGATCTCTATTTAGAAGCAGAAGAACTTCAGAGGAAGAGATGAATATCCCAGGGTGGGAAGATCCATTTTATTCCTCTCTAGCAAAGGAATTGGCTAAAAGAGCTGGACCCTGTGAAAAATTGGAACCAAGGCTACAGAGAGGAGATCCTAGGGATTTGGAAAGGTGTTTACAAGAGGTTGGAATTCAGTCAGAGGCATCACTATCTAGGCAAAGCTAGATAGTGTTATCAGCCTACCAGCTAGTACATGAAAGATTGAGATTAAGTGAAAGAGATGGGGGCACTCCTATGCCACAGCAAGAAGGGAAATCTCAGCAGGAGCACAAACTGCTGCTAAAGAATCTACTGACTCAAATGAGAATTTTTCTGTTAATGTGGCTAGGAGCAACAGGAGGCCAAATAAGCCAAGAGGGCATTCCAACTCAGCTCAGGCGGAGCCTGACTGCCTGCTTTGTCCTTGCCATGGTGGCAGGGGAAAGGAGCGGAGAGAAAATGAGACAATGTGAGGGGCTGAGGCACAAAATGCTACTAGGGTTCAGGGCATCCCTTGCATAGAGAATGAGAGATGGCTAAATACTCAGACAGATGTTCATCCCATACAAAGGAGGAAGACAGAAGCCCAAGGTGACAATTCAGTTACGAGGGAAATTTAGGAAGATTTTTCACAGCAAGAGGTCACAGACATTTTGAGTAGGTTCAGCCAAAGAATAGGAGAACAATTAATATCTTGGATGGTAAGACT
>JAQQSZ010004843.1:0-14038 GCA_028646595.1 Phalanger gymnotis
GAGATTGCAGGGATCTCTTTGCTGGCACTGAAGCAGGATTCTCTTGCTTTGCCTTATTTGGATCTGGGCTGCAGTCCTCGGTGGCAGTCCTGGGCTGAGGAGGAGCATTGGTGTGGCAGAACTTATGGTGGCTGTGGAAAGGGAATCCTCCTCACAGTTCCAAGGCAGAAAAGAGTGCTTGTGGTCGCTCATAGACCAGAGCACAGGCCAGGAGAGAAGTAAATACCTCTCCTTTGATCATACCACCTTAATTTACTGGGAAAATGAGCAAACAGTGGATAAAAAATCAGACTACAGAATCTTAATCTGGTAACAAGGAAGATCAAAACATACAAAGAGAAGAAGACAACAAAGTCAAAGCTCTTACATCAAAATTGAAAGAAAAATATGAATTGTTCTCGGGCCATGGATGAGCTCAAAAAGGATTTTGAAAATCAAGTAAGAGAAGTAGAGGAAATAAAAAAAAATATTTAGAAAATTAATATTTAGGCTGCAGAATGTTTCCAGAGCTGGAAGGGGCCTTAGAATCTAGAACACAGAATGCCAGACCTAGGAGGGCACCCAGAAGATGGAATGTTAGAGCTGGGATTTTCTAGAGTTGGGACCATAGTACACAGAACATTAAACTTAGAACAGACCTTAGAAACGTTATATTCATCCTCTTATTTTGCAAATGAGGAAACTGATGGGAAGGAATTTGCTCAGGGACACTCAATAAATAGATGGCAGTGCCAAGATCTGAACCCAAATATTCTGAATCAAAGTCCAGTGCTCTTTCTACAATACCATGTAGGTGCTTCCCTAACTCAGAGCTAAACTTGGTAATCTTTACTTTAAATACTGTGGCTGTGGACATCCTTTGACTTAGGTGATTTCTGGATAAGCATTCAGGCCTCATGAGTTGTGAGGTTAGAAATAGCAAGGCACTAGGAATTGGGAGACTTTATTTTAAAACCCAAATCACTGTGTTACTGTAAGCAAGTCATTTTCCTTTTCTGGGTGTCAATAAAATAAACAGATTATACTACATGGTCTCTAAGGCCATTCTCAAGTCTAACTTGTATTCACAAATTTTCTAAAGCAATGAGTCTGGCCATTCACCCTTTTACTTAATAAACCCCAGTGGCTTCCTGTTAGTACCAGGATCCCCCCACTTCTAATGCCCAAACTACTTTGTATTTTACTACTTTGCACATATTTCTATTCATTAATTTTGTACTTATGCTGTATATATTTTCATATTTGCTTGTGGACTGCTTCATTAGAATGTAAACTGATTGAATATAGGGATTGTCTCATTCTTTGTACTTACATCCTCAGCACCTAACACACTGTTGGCACTTAGTAGGTGCTTAATAAGGGCCTGCTGACTGGTTCACTTTTGAAGCCCTTTACAACTTGGCCTCTTTCTGCCTTTCCAGTCTTCTTACATTTTATTCCCCTTCCAAACACTCTACAATTCAGTTATACTGGCCTATATATTGTTCTTCACACACAGCACTCTCTTTCCTATTTCTATATTGTCTTTCTCGTTGGAAAGTAAGCTCCTCCCGGGCATGGACCATATTTTTGCTTGTATTTGTATGTCTAGCGCTCAGCGCATAGTAAACACTTAATAAATGCTTCTTGGTCACCAAACTGATTGATTTAGAATGTAATGTTCTGGAAGCTCGAGATGCAGTTTTGGAGGTCAAAAAAGTTACCAAAGCTGGAGATCTTCCTTAGGCATCAGCTAGAGAGTGGTGACAGAAGCCTTCAGAATGAATGCGATTGCCCAGGGAAAGCTCAGGAATAGGCCACATGAGACAGAAAGAGTGGTTCCAAAGGGCCGTGTTACCCTCTAGGGATCCTCCACTTGAAAGGTGGGCAGCTGTTTGTGGAGAGTGAAAGCAAGTGGCTCACAGCTGCCTGTAATTGTTAATTACTTCTACAACAGATCAGCATTCTCTTGAGGTTGCAGATCCTGTATTTTTCACGTTAGTAGGAGGATCGGCCCCTAGGTGTCTGTAATGGCATGGACCGTGAGCTGAGTGCATCATGTGTGGAAAAGGGAGCATGGGCAGGGCCTGTAGGGAGGACATTGTGGTCAGAGTGAGTGAACTGAACAACGTGAAGGTAAATGTAGAATCTACATCCGATTACATGCCATCTTGGCGGGGAGGGGGAAGGAAATTTGGAACCCAAAAACCTGTGGAACTGAATGTTGCAAACTAAAAATAAAAAAATAATAATTAAAAAAAAGAGTGAGTGAACTGATACAGAAAGGCTGGAGGGTGCGGCAGAGGGTGAGAAAATGGCATGTTTGGATTAGTACAAATAAGTGAAAGTGAACTTGGGTGTGCATCCCTAGATGTTTGTGGGTGGACCTAAGAGCACTGAAGCATGTATCACAAGGTGCCTGAGCTTGTTGCCCATAGGAGCCAGAGGAGAATAAGCTTTAGAGTAGCACAAGGAGGGAGGCCCCCAGCCTTTTTAGGCAGCCTAGGGAGAGCGTGTGTGTATGTGTGTGTGTGTCTGTCTGTTTGTTTTTTGTGTCTGTTTTTGTCTGTGTCTGTGTGTGGTCGCACATACCCTACATGCACATGCCCTTTTAAGAAAATGGTTCCAATATCTGATGAGCAATCATAAAGAATCCTAATAAATGCCTAGTAGGCTCCACACAAACAAAGAAGTAAGGATGGCAGCAGTCATAGTGGTGGGGAGAGGGGAAGGGTGCTTGCATTCAGAGTGAGGACTTATGGGTCTGTACCAGGTAGGAGAGGAATCAGAATCACGTGGCTCGTCCCTGAAGCTTATGGTGCCAAAAGCTACAGGAATATGAAGGACAAAACAAACTGAAAAAGATCATATCCCCTGGTCTGGATCTATTTTTTTTATATGTATGTAATAGGCTTTTGCAGACAGGTCTCTGCAGGCAGAAGGAACTCTTCAGAGACATGCTATGAGCTTCTGGGAAATGTAGTCCAAATGAATAATAGTCTTGTTGCCATGCTGGGAGGGAAGGAGACCATGTCACATTCTGAAGGCACTGCAGTGAAAACTCTAGAGAAGGGAATAAGAATGAAGTGTGTGGGGGATGTGTGTGTGTATGTCTCTCTGTGTGTATCTGTGTAAGATAGAGACAGAAAGGGGAGAGAGAGAGAGAGAGAGAGAGAGAGAGAGAGAGAGAGAGAGAGAGAGAAGAGAAAAGCTAGGCATTCTTGTGATGGAAGTCAAGTGACCAAGAATCTGAGCACTGGGGGGCTACTGCCTGACTTCCTGGTGCTGAAGATGCCTCTGTTTTCATCAGGTAAAAGATGACAGATGAATGGCATGAGGAGAAGGTGTGTGAGTGACCAGCCATTACTGACTTTCCATTTGGGAAAAATATGCCTCAAACCGTGAAATAATCTCACCTTTCCCTTCCTTTCTGTCCAGCTTATGGAATTTCTCTAAAGTTTCCTATAAAATTTTGGTTAATATAGTTTGAATTTTCCAGCTAGTTAAAGCCAGATCAGTTCTAACTGTTCCTTGTCAGGTGACAATAAAAGGGGAAGCAGAGAGAAAGGAGGCAGTGAATGGATGGAGGTATACAGAGATTTTACAAAGAGGGACAAAGATTGGAACACTGGTAAATGGGGCAGGCTTTCTCCCGGCTTTGGGCTTTATCCAAATGAGAGAATTTTGTGGTTTTGATTTATTAATATTGGACAAACTTCCTGAGGCAGAGTAAAGCTGCATTGGGGAATGGGGGGTGGGAGCTCATCTACATTAGACTAAAGAAAACCAATCACCACTGCTATCTGGGAGGATTGTTGGACCTAATTTCTTCTCATTGTATTCCCCTACCAGCCCACATGTACATATACTCTACAGGGGTGGAGATGAAGACTCTGACTAGGGAACAGACACTGTTCAGTGGGAAGAGAAAAGTATCTTCTGAATGGGCCTGGTAACACCCACATTGCAAGGGTAAACACACTCGCTTTCATTTTTGCCTTCACTCTCCAAAACCCAGATAACACATAAAGGCAATATAGACTGAAAGGGATGGACTAGACAATCTCTAAGGGCTCCTCCTCTTCTAAATCTAATTCAGTTTAGCGGGAAAGAACCCTGAACTGGACCTCAGTTCAAATCCTGCCTCTGACACTTACTGAACAAGTCACTTAAACAACCTAGGCCTCAGTTTCTTCTTCTATAAAATAAGAAAGTTCAAATTAGATGGCCTCTGAGCCCCTTTCCAGCTTTAGATCCAGGAATTTTATGATTTACCATGCACCTCTCCGATGCATCGCTCTGAATTATTTTCCCCTTCTCTAAAGGGGATGGGGGGGTGATAATACTACTGGCAAGACCTAAGTAGCGTTATTGTCAGGAATAAATGAGATGCATGAATGTAACTTTAATACTACATTAAAGCAGACTACTTTATTTTTTCTTAGTAATTCTTATTACAAATCCGGTTAAAGCTGGCTTTTATCCTGGCTTCTCAGTAGTCTGTGATTGACATACCCTTTGCAGGGAGCTAGGTTACTGTACAAAATTTACAGCTTCTGACCTTTAAAGGTATAGCCTGGACTGTGAGATTTTTCCTGGGAGGCTATCCAACCTGAAGCTGGGAGCTCACATTAAGTAAACTCTTACAAGTTACCAAAGTCAATCCTTCACCCCCTCTTCTTCAGAACAACCCCTAGAGCAAACACAGACTTTTCTGCTTCTAATAGCACTGAAATTGGAGTTAGAGGAATTAGGTTCAAATTCTGGCTGTGCTAATCCACCATCTCTGTTCCTGAATATGTACCTTTACCTCTCTGGGACTCAGTTTCCATATAAGTATAATTAGGAGATTAGACTTGTTTGTTCTATAAAATCTTTGGTACCCTGGGGACATATCATAGATACTAAAGGGGTTATATTGTAGATCCTAAATGGGTCATATCATAAATCATAAAGGCATTAATTGGGAAATAACCATGAGATTTATTTATTAAATAGTATTTTTTTCCAATTATATGCAAAGACAAATTTTAACATTCATTTTTAAAAGAATTTTGAGTTCCAAATTTTCTCCCTCCCTGCCCATCTCCTCCCTTCCTAAGACAGTAAGCAATTTGATAAAGGTTATATATGTATAATTATGTAAAACATTTCCATGTTGGTGACATTGAAAGAAGAAACAGACCAAAAGAAAAAAACCATGAAAAAAATATAGTGAAAGTATTCTTCTTTGATCTGCGTTTAGATTCCATTAGTTCTTTCTCTGTATGCTCATATCTGTCGCATTTTTCCTTATATGTCCTTTGGAATTGTGTTAGAGCATTGTATTTCAGAGAATAGCTAAGTCATTTGTGGTTGATCATCACACAACATTGCTGTTACTGTGTACAGTGTTATCCTGGTTCTGCTCACTTCACTCTGCATCAGTTCATGTAAGTCTTTCCAGATTTTTCTGAAATCCTCCTGTTCATCATTTCTTATGGAACAACAGTATTCCATTACATTCACATGCCACAATTTGTTCAGCCATTCCCCAGTTGATGGGCATCCCTTCAATTTCCAATTCTTTGCCACCACAAAAAGAGCTGCTATAAATATTTTTGTGCCTGTAGTCCTTTTCCCTTTTTTGTGATCTCTTTGGGATACAGACCTAGTAGTGGTATTGCTGGATCAAAGGGTATGCACAATTTGATTGCCCTTTGGGCATAGCTCCAAATTGCTCTCCAGAATTAACCATGAGAGTTAGTCATGGAGCTATAAATTATGTGTCCTCTGACATTCATGACCGCGTTATCAATGTGCTGATAGGAGCCACAGTGGATGCAGCACTGAGCTTGAAGTCAGGAAGACCAGCATTCAAATATGACTTCAGACACTCACTAGCTATATGATCCTAGTCAAATCACTTAACTGCTGCCTGCCTCAGTTTCCCCATCTGTAAAATGAGGGTAATAATGGTATCCACCTCCCGGGTTGTTGTGAGGATCAAATAAGATAATATTTGCTAAATGCTTTGCAAATCTAAAAGCTATATATAAATTATTATTAGCTATTATTATCAATAATATGGTGTCCTGAAATGGTGGAGTGAGCCCAAATTTGCGGTGCTCATATCTCATTTCTAGGGAATGAAGAATCCTAAAAGGGAGCTACAGAGGGAGGGGGAGACATGGCCAGACCACAGTTTGTCTGAAAAAGGGTTTTAGTGGGCTAGTACTCTGTCAGCAGTGTGATAGGGCAACCAGAAAGCCATTGCATTTGTAAGCTGAATTTAAAAAGGAATAGTGGCCAGGACTATGAAGGTGAGAGTCCGGCTATATAACCTTCCTTGGTCAGACCATGTAAGGACTATGGAGCTCAAGACTTGTGTTGTTGTGTTTGTCCTTCATTCTCAAAGAAGACCATGGCATCAGGGAAATGATGACATGACTTGCAGCTGACTCTGATTTGAGTGAGGGAGCATTGTGCAAGGTCACCAGTCTCTTTCTCCTCCAGAGTCACCTGGGTCCAATGGCCGGATATTCACCAGGATGACTGGAGATGGCCCAGGATGCAATGGGAGACCCGGACCTTTTCAGGCTAAGGTCTTTTCAGGTTCTTACTTTGAGTGAGGTAATGCCCATTCAATGAATAGGCCTCTTTAAGAAGTGAGTTAAGGGATGGCCCCTTTAATTAAAAGAAAAAAAAATCAAGCTGGGAGGGAAGGGGTGGCCCCTTTAATCAAAACTCCAAAAAAAAAAAAAATCAAACTGGGAGAGGGAGAGGAAGAGGAAGAGGAAGAGGGAGAGGGAGAGGGAGAGGCTACTCACAGGTTGTGTTTGTCCTTTGTTCTCAAAGAAGACCATGACATCAGGGAGATGATGGTATGACTTGCAGTTGACTTTGATTTGAGTGAGGGAGGGCTGTGCAAAGTCACCAGCCTCACTTTTGAGGAAGGGCATTGATAAAAGGAGAGGAAGAAGCATGGAGAAGGGCCTCGAAGAAGCCTGAAAAAAAAGAAAGAGACTCAGGGGCAATGCAAGAGCCACTTTCCGGCATTTGAAGAGCTGTCACAGAGAAGACATTAGACTTTCAGCATCTGGAACATAGTAGGCATTTAATAAATGTTTCCTGATTGGTTGTCCTGCCTGGCCCCAGAGAACAGAAAGTGGAGCACAAGAAGTTTAAATCCGGTGCCTGAGGTCCTCTAGAGCTCCTTTGACAATACTGAATAAAAGCTTGAGTTGAGGTAGGTGAAGCTTTCCTGGATGTCAGAGGGACCTGTTTCAGTTCATGTAGCCCTGATAAAGTTCAAAGAAATCTTTTGCCCAACAAATAAAGTTCACACTCTTTGAACTGGCACCCAAGATCCTCTTGAATGGAGCCCTGTTCTACCCTTCTAGATATAGCTTATACTACTTCCTGCCACATCCTCCATGCACAAACCACACTGGACTGTTCTCTGAACATGCTCTCTTGCCTCTGTACCTCTTCTCAGGCTATTCCCTACACCAGGAATGTCCTTATTTCTCCTCTCCTCTTATTGCATTTCTGGGTATCTAATAAAGTAAGTCAAATTCTACCACCTCGAGGAAGCCTTCTCTGATCTTTCTTGTTTGTAATGACCTTTCTTTTTTGACCTTTGACATCACATCTTGTTTTGTTTTGTGTGCCTCTAATGCAATCAACCAATCAATCAAACATTTATTTAGACTCTAATGTGCCAGGCACTGTGCTAAGCACTGGGGATATAAAAAAAGGCAAAAGATAATCTCTGCCCTCAAAGAGCTTACAATCTAATGGAGAAGACAACATGTAAACAAATAAATAAATATAGCAAATAAAACAAGTTATACACAGGATAATAGTTGTTGTCCTTCATTCTCGAAGAAGAACAAAACGACATCACTATGTCAGTGTCAAGGTACACTGTGTCTGATTGTCTGATCAGACCAATATGAGCTCAGAAGGCTTTACCACAAGTCAGACACAAATAGTCCATATGAATATTTGGAGTGGAGGTGTTTAAATTTACACATCTCATGGTTTTTTTTGAGCTACTGCAGTTCTGCTTTGCCCATAGAGTCAGTGCCCTCTTTGATTTGGGCACACCGTACTGGATAGTTCTGTGCCAGTGTTTCCCATATCTCACAATCAATTCCAAAGTTCAGAGAAACCTTGTATTGCTTCTTCTGACCTTCATGTGAGCACCTGCCTTGTGTGAGTTCTCTGTAAAATAGTCTTTTAGGAAAACATATGTTTGGCCTTTGAACAACGTGAGCAGCCCATCAGAGTTGCACTCTCTACAGCAGAGTTTGAATGTTTGGCACTTCGGCTCAAGAAAGGACCTCAGAGTTTGGTATCATATCTTGTCAGGTGATCTTTAGAATCTTTCTAAGATAATTCAAATGGAAATGGTTCCATTTCCTGGCATGGTACTGGTAGAATGTTCAGGTTTCACAGGCATGTAACAATGAAGTCAGCACAATGGCTCCGTAGACCTTCGGTTTGGTAGGCAGCCTCTTCTCTCCCATACTTTTCTTCTGAGCCTCCCAAACACTGAGCTAGCTCTGGCAATGCATGTGTCAATCTCATCACCTATATGTACATCCCAGGAAAGTATACTGCCAAGCTAAGTGAACTTATCCACAGCATTCAAATCTTCTCCATTTGATGTAATTGGTGGTTCCACATATGAATGGGGTAGTGCTAGCTGGTGGAGAACTTGTGTTTTCTTGGACTTAATTGTTAGGCCAGAATTAGCACAAGCAGCAGAGAATTGATCTATACCTTGTTGCATCTCAGCTTCAGAGGCTGTATTGAGTAACACAATCATATATAGAGGGATATATCAGATATCTATCTACATAGATATATGATATATAGGAAATAATTAATGGAAAGAAAACACTGAAATTACAAGGAGTTGGGGAAAGCTTCCTGTAAAAGGTGGGATTTAAAAGAAGCCACAGAGGTCAATAGGTGGAGTTGAGAAAGGAGAGCATTCCAGGTATGGGGCACAGCCAGAGAAAATGGCCAGAGCCTAGAGACGGAGTGTCTTGTTTGTGGAACAGCCATGAGGATAGTGTCACTGGATTGAAGACTATATGGTAGGGTAGTAGCAAAGTGTAAGAAGACTAGAAAGGTAGGAGGGGGCTGGGTTACTAAGTTCCAAAGGGCTATAAATGGCAAAAAGAGTATTTTGTACTTGATCCAGGAGGTGAAAGGAATAACAGGAGTTTATTGAGGAGGACAGTGATATGGTCAGAACCACACTTTAAGAGAATCACTTTGGTGGCTTGGAGAGGGGAGAGACTTGGAGCAAGCAATGTTACTCATGTAGCATCATATATTACAGTTATCTAAGTCTATGTCTTATTCCCTACTCACAATGGTAAATGATTAACAACTAACTCTCAAAAAAATCTATGCAGGACACACTTTTAAGTTTAATCCGTGTTATTAACATTTTCTCCATCACTTTCTTAAGTCTAGAAAATCAACCAAACAACAAATTTAGCATGTCATAGCATTTTGCTAATTTTTAAGATGTAAATGGTTGCACTGAAAATTTAATAATCAGCTCTCTCCAGCCTCTATGAGTTGATTTTAGCAAACCTCTGCCTCTTCTGGACCCAAGAGCCCAGGTAGAGTAGGGATCATATGTGAGCTAAACTTTGTATTTTTTTCTAGTGTCCAACACAGTGTCTGCACATGGTAGGTGACTAACAAATGTTTGCTGAATCATTGTATGAGAGAGCAGAGGACAGAGAAATTCTTTTGAATTTTATAAGAATTATGAAATTTAAAACAAATCCCTCTGAAGGGTAAAGAAACCTCCGTCTCACCTGATCCAAGTGTTTATTTGTGATCATCAAAAAGCCTCAGTTCTTTATAAGATTCCATGAGGTTCCATTCTTTGGATTAAGTTCCTGCTTAGAGATTTGCTATATGTTAAGATCATAGATTTAGAGAAGGCTGAGACTTTAGAGGGACACACGATCATAGACCTAAAGCTTAAAGGCACCACAGAGATCATGTAGACCAACCCTGTCATTTAACAGATGAGAAAACTTAGTCCCAGAGAGGGCAAGTGTCTTTTTCCCAGGTCAGAGTATTAAAAGTTAGAGGCTTATTTGAACCCAGTCTTCTTGGTCCAGAGCCAATAATCTTACCATTGTATCATGATACCTCTAAGGTCACACAGGGAATACATAAGTGGAAAAGTCAGAATTTGAACTTCAGAGAAATTATCATTTTTCTATTATGTTAACAACCAATTATTAAATTAAGATTGAGGTTTTTCCTTTCCATTTCTTCATTCAGGGACCAGCCCTTGTAGGTCATTCAGTCAGTCTCTGAGAGACATTGCTGATAGATGAGATTGCCCAGAGTCTTTGGATATATGTTCCTTGGGTGTGCAGGACTCCACCCAAGTAGAAGCTCTTACTTCTGTTTAAAGTGTAAACTGAATCCAGTCTAGGAGAGTTTTTGTCCCAAGGAAATGAGCCCCTGTCCTTGGAACCCTCCATTAGAATTTAGGGTGACACAGCTTATGAAGAAGAAAACCAACCAGAGTGGTGTGGGTAGAGATAGATTCCTTTGTTCAGATTGCTGGAGGCAGCTGAATCACATGATCAAGTCATGTTCTCAGCAGAAAAAGCTGAAGACTTTTAGCCCACTTCCTCATTAATATGTCCATTCCCTCATTAATTGGTCACCAATTAGGGTTGATTTTCACCTGTCAGGGGCACCTCCTTTTCCAAAGGTATTTAAGCATTTAGAGATCTCCACAGTTCTGTCTTTAGTTACTGAGAGAGACAACTGACCATCAATTTATTGATTATTTACTAGCCTAATTAACAAATTATTAATTACCCAGAAACTCTGTCTCTCGTACTTTTCATTTATCTCAACTTCTGACTCCAAATCTACTTATTTCTCTCCTGCACCACACTACCAGGACCAACTTTTCTTCAGTGTTCACAAGCTGTAAGACTGCTTTACATATGGCATGTTTTGCTACCTTATTTGAGTTGTGTGTTAAACAGTAGTATCCAAGCAAGTTGTTGCCATCTCAGCTCTGAGGAGCTAGCTAGGAGGATGAAGAGTAACCACAAGACATGTATCAACTGTTAATATCTTCAAATGTATTTGGTTGCCTTCTCCAAATTAAACTGGTTCTTAGGAATTCACTCAAGTCTAGGCCTTTCAAAGCAGTGGTGTCAAACTCAAATAGAAATTGTGGCCATATATAGTATGTATGAAGACTACCTATCGATTTAGTTTCAAAGTGCAATACTAAATTTTATTGTATTTTGATTTATTTTGTGAAATATTCCACAAATACATATTAATCTGCTTTGAGCAGCACTCAGGAGTGTTGTGGCATGTTTCCCATAGGCCAAGTGTTTGACACCTCTACTTTAAAGTAACTCTTGATTAAACCAAATTGGATTGTAGTCTCTATTCTCTTTTCTCTCTTCTCCCCCCTCCCCCAAGATGCTTTCACATATCACAAAGCTGAGAAAAACTTGGCCATTTGGGCTAGTGTTCCCTTATAGTATTCACAAAGTTGAAACTATCCAAAGTTCAAAAAGGATTTTGATAAACCCTACATAGATTAAAATGCTGGTGGTTTGTTTTTGTTTTTGTTTTGTTTAACATTTTGCAGATTAACTTTATATGAGAAACCAGTGACAACAGCCAATGAGCTCTTATTGAAACAGTAAGACTTTTTTTTATATGGAGGGTCACTTTCCAAAAGGAGGAAGGAGGCAAATTGAGAAGTCCTGTAAGAGAAATGGAGAATGCCTTATTTGTAGGCTACTTTTCAAAACATAATCCCTTGGGATTTAGGGTTTGGAATGGACCACATAATTCAACATCCCCATTTTACAGAGGAAGAAACTGAGGCCAGAGGGGGAGAAAAGGATTTACTTACAATCACATAAGTATATATGCACTTACTGTGTTTCTGGTGTGTTCCCTTGACAATTCATTTTTCAGATAATTGACAAAATGGTATTCCTGAAGTACAGATCTGACCGTATCACTACCCCACTCTAAAATCTCCAGGCGCTCCCTCTTGCCTGTAGGATAAAAGACAAATAAATTCTGACAGTTAAAGTTCTCCACAATGTGACTCCCACCTCATTTTCCCCTCTTATTTCTCATTACTTCCCTTCATGCATCCTACATGCCAGTCAAATTGGCCTGCTGCTAACTTCTCACACATTGCATTCTATTTTTTACCTCCAAGTCTTAGGGTAGTCTCTAATGTACGTCATGCTTTCTCTCCACCCCCGCCCCCAGCCCCATCTACCCTGGCTTCCTTCGAAGCATAGCACAGCTACTAAATTCTTCAATAGGTTTCTCCTGATCCCTTTCCCTCCACACTCTTTTCCTTTTGAAATTACATTGTATGTCATTTCAAGTACTTTACGTGCATATTGAAACTCCCCAGAAGAATACAACTTCCTTGAGCACAAGGACTTTTCCATTTTTGGCTTCATAACGCCATTGCCCGGTCCAGTGTCTTGCTTAGTTGACATTTAATAAACATTTATTGACTTATGTTTAGCCTTTCAATACCCCTGTGAAAAAGGAAGGGCAGGTATTGTTTCCTTTGGAAAGATAAGGAAGAGATGTCATGGGGGTGTTATATGACTTGCCCGTGGTCATAAGACAAATGGTGATGGAGCTAGGATAGAATTTGGTTGAATCAGATCCTTTGATTCCCATTACAGTAATCTTTCTGTTATACCATGTTGCCTTATGTAGCTTGTTAGAAATCATACAGAAGAGTTCATATGGTCCAAAACACTCTCTGGTAGGTGAGCGAATGGAGACCTGGAAAAAGGAAGCGACTTATCCAAGGACATTGTTTGAGTTAGAGGCAGAGCTCAGACTATAACCTGAATCCTTCCCAGTCCAGTGCTTTTTCCAATGTCATGCTGAAACAGCATGTTACCTAGAAGGATA
The DNA here is from genome assembly GCA_028646595.1 of Phalanger gymnotis. NCBI lineage: Eukaryota > Metazoa > Chordata > Mammalia > Diprotodontia > Phalangeridae > Phalanger > Phalanger gymnotis. The sequence goes on from JAQQSZ010004843.1 coordinate 12,943, forward strand.
AATTTTTGATTATTTTCTATATACTATATATTCTATATAATATATACTGAAGAGTGAGAGACAGTTACTTCCTTTGAGAGCAAATCAGAAACATTCTTTTAAGCAGCTGTAATTAAACACAGTTGGTGCTTAATAAATACTAGTTGATTGATAGGTTGCAATCAAGTCATTCAAGAATTGAATAATGGACTTGTGGTTGTTCAGCCTGGGGAAGAGAAGACTGGAGGAAGATATGGTCAGTGTCTTTAAGCGTTACAAGTCTTACAGAAAAGGAATTAAATTAGTTTGGCTTCTCTCCAGAGCTAAGAACAATGAGTGAGTTGTACAGAAATAGATTTTGGCTCCAGATGAGGAAAAATGACCTTATAATTAGAGCTGTCTAAAAGCAGAATGGATTGCCTCAGGAGCAGTTGGGCTCCCACTCGTTGGAAGTCTTCCAGCAGAGTACTGGGGATCATTTACTGGAGATGTTATAGAGGAGATTCCTGCTAAGGTAAAAGTTGGACTGGGGGGGGCAGAGTCAAGATGGCAACTGGAAAGCAGGGACTAGCGTGAGGTCCCCACCAAGTCCCTCCAAAAACCTATGAAAAATGGCTTTGAACCAATTCTAGAACTGCAGAACCCACGGTGTAGCAGAGGGAAGCAGGGCTCTAGCCCAGGACAGCCTGGATAGTCTCTGGGTAAGGTCTATCCTGTACAGAGCTGAGAGCACAGGGGAGCAGAGCTGAGCAGAGCAGAGCCCAGTGTGGGCAGTGCGGACCAATGAGACCAGGAGCCATGTGGAACATGCCCTAGCGCCCTGAATCAGTGAGCGGCAGCAGTTACCAGACTTTTTAACCCACAAACACCAAAGACAACAGAGTAGGTTAGTGGTAAAAGCTGCTGGAGACAGGGAGTTTGTAGTTTGGCCACCCAGCGGCAGTGGAGGTGGGGCAGCTTCAGAACTACAGCTGCAGTTGCTTCAGGCCCCAGGCCCACCTGGTGGGAGGAATTAAGTGGCAGATCAGAGCAAGAGTGAAGAGCCAGCTGAAGATCTAAGTCCAGTCCAGGTTGGGAGTTCTTGGGGAAGGAGGAGTGCTGGTGAGGCAAAGCTGGC
>JAQQSZ010004844.1:0-14038 GCA_028646595.1 Phalanger gymnotis
AACCAGAGGGTACGCCATCTTGGAGTGGGGGGGGTGGAAATGGGGAGAAAATCTGTAATTCAAACGCATGTGAAAATCAATGCTGAAAACTAAACATATTAAAAATAAATTAAAAAAAAAGAATGAGCCATAATAAAATAAAATAAGCTGTCCTGGAATTTGGGGAAATATTTGAATATTGTCTTATGAGTCACTGCATAAAACAAAACAAAAAAATGAAAAAGCTCTCAAAACATGGGCTATCTGCAGACATACATATATAGACATTATCAATACTTTGTCTGAATATGAAAAATAGCCCAAAAGTTCAAAAGTTAGAATAAATTAATCCTATAGAAGGAAGCTCTCCTTAAGTTTATAGGGGTGCAGGAGAATTCATTCCTCCTTCTCACTCATCTCAACAGAGCACTGGTTAGAAGTTTTCACTCCATTTGTTCAGCCAGAATTGTTTTGGTCTCCTGTAGAATGAAAGAAAATAAAGAGAAGAAATTAGACCCTTAATGGTATGAATGAAACATTGTAGGAGAGTCTAATATATCTGCCCAAAATCAGGTTTTGAAAATTCAAAATATGAAAAATTTTCTTCCCATTCAGACAATACATTTGGCTTTCAGATTGTCTGAAGTAATTTAAGCACAATGTGGTGGCTACTCACCAACTGCCTGAACCTATTTAATAATAAGGACCCATGACTAAGTTCTATGCTTAATTCAGCAATTATGTGTTTCACACAGTACCAGAGGATACTTAAGGAAACATGATTATCTTTATGGTTCTCAGACAACTGGCTACTGTAAAATGAGGTAGCCCTTTTTATAGGTGGCAGTATGTTTGCCATCAGTATGGACATGTGGTTTTTGTGGATTTAACCAATGAGGTTCTTGTATCGGTCTTCACCTACCGGGGAAATTCTGTCTTCTTCCCTTTAGGATATATTTTCGTGAAGTCGCACTAGTAGAAAAGAAGCTAGTATATCACACAAGCATGAATCAATACTATTCAGTTTTTTTTAATTCATATCCATCGGAGAAAAAAATAATACTTATACATATATATATATGAATAGATAAATATCTTTAAATGATTGCTACACAGACATGTATATGGCTCCTCCAAGACCCATATTCCCCTTACCAGTTGAAAGGAATTTCCCAAACTCAGGAGATTCAGGAACATAATTTAGGTGCTTGGACATATACTTACCATTAAGCAGTTTCCATTGGGAACTAACAAGTAGCCCGAATGCTGTTCTGATCCTAGCTTCTTAGAAGAGAAATACAGAGTTAATAAGAACTCAGGACTTGGAGCACTGAATTCTTTTTCACAAGCTTTTCTTCATTCACTATGCTGTCACTAGCTAGGACCTTTAATCCTGTCCTGCAAATGTTTTCCGGTATAGTTAGCAGGACCATTGGACTATGTAAAAGTGCAATTGCTTTGTGTACTATGTTTATCATTAACAATGGTCTAATCTCAAAGGCAAGTCTTTGCATAGAGAAAGACTACACCAGGTCTAATATTCCTCCTTCTCTTCCTGGAATTTCTTTTATAGAACAGCACTTCTTAAACTGTGGGTCATGGCGATTGTGAAAAATTTGGCAACAGCAAAATGTTTCTGAATGCACAAGAACCAAAAATTAATAAAAAAAATCAAACACATAATCAACCTGAGGTGTTTCTGGAAGCACTTGCCCATGTTGCATCTTGCAACTTCACTGCAGCCTATGGTTTTGAACATATGACATGCACATTTTGTACTGCACATGCAGTCATGCCTATGCACTGTCAAGAAACTCTGCAGAAACATTAAAAGGAGTTGTGGGTTGAAAAAGTTCAAGAAGACCTGTTATAGAAGATCAGACACAGACTGATAATTTCCCTCAATTCCCTTCAGCTTTTTTCTTATAAAAAGCCTTGAGGACATACCTATCTCCAAACTTGACATGTGGGACAAAATTAAAACAAAGGTCTCTTGTTCATTCATCCCCTATCCTATACCTGTTGGAGTAGAATTTGTATTTCTCTTTCTTATTTCTCTTCATCATGAAATTATGAGCCTTTGTCAAGGCCTTTCTTCCTGAGGCATGTTACTTCAGATAAGCTCCTAGTTTTTTTTAATGAGTTGTTATGAATATGAACATTCTCTATGCACTTTCTTGAAGAATTAGGCCTTTAACTGTTTCCTAAAGGAAGAACCAAAATATTCCTCTCTGAGCATTAAAAACTGACTTTGTTGTATGAATCGAGTCAGCCTTTGTATTTTTCCTGAAATCATATGATTACAAACATTTTCCTTACTTGAAATGATCTCTATACTGACGAATAATGGCTAATCAGGTGTTTCCAGGGTGAATAGAGTATTCTGAGTTCATCTGAACTCAGTTTTAGTTGGGGGAGTATGGCACCACCAAAATGGTCCATAGAGAACCATTGTCTGATTTGTTAAGCCAAAAAAATGTGCTTTTGCCTTAATTACCATGAGAATTCAGAAGAAAATATACTCCCCCAGCCTACATTACATAGAAAATTACCCCCAATTCTCCCTTTTCTTTTTGTTTGTCTAGACACAGTCATCTAATATGCCAGATAAGTATTTTAGTGCTAAGGCTAAGCAACTTTTTAAACTTAGTTCCCCAAAAGACCTTCGAGTAATATTTTAGTATAGAGCTACTAAATTATAAGGCAATTCTGTAATTGCAATACATTTATCACTCATGTAAATCATTCGATTTTTTACTTAGAGCCAATACCAAAGCTAATGATATATTTTACAGAATCCAGGGCCTCTTCCCAGTTATTGATGGAAAAGAAAGCCACAATTTAGAAAGTTATATAAGTTTATAATGTGAAACAAAGAAAATAACCAGTATTTATGTTTTTCTCCTAACAAGGAAGCTTTTAGACATGAGCAAGCAGCTCATATTGCTATCAATAAGTTTATAATTGGGTGTGCTAAGGGAAAAAACTAAAGCTCTTTAACACAATTAAAGTGGCTATAATTGGGTTCTGGCAGGCTTACCAATGAAGTGATCATAGAATTATAGATCTTACAGCTTGGATGAAGCTCAGGAATCAGGTGGTCCACTCTCCTCATTTTACAGATGAAGAAACTGAGACCTACTGTGCCCAAATGATTTGCCTTAGATTACACAGGAACAAATTCATGACTAGACCCTGGGTTTCCTGCCTTCTGGTTTATCATTGTTTCCAGTATATTCTTGTGCCCTCTCTTTTGGAAAACTGTGAAATGATCTAAAAATCTCTGGATCCCAGACTTGCAGGAAAAATGAAAGACAAATACCAGAAAATGAAACTTGTTTGACCTAAATAAGGTTTACAGCTTTGACCGATGCACAGTGCCTTTGTAGTCTGATATTATGGCCCCTATGCCAGCAAATGGTTGATTCATTTCAATAAAAATGAGTAAGCTCAAGATGGAGTATTAAATTTTCACATAGACCACACCTCCATGTTCAAAAAATTACATGGTTTTACAAATTTGCAAATGACAACATTTCAATAGAAATAGAATTACAAACTCTGGCTTGCATGATGGTACTTCTCTCTCAAACACAACAATTTAAGACCATTCAGAAAGAGCCTCGCTTAGAATTCTCATCAGTTAATGAAGACTCTTATATTTTACCTTGAACAAATAGGAAAAATGGGAAGGTGAAGAACTTTGCCAAACTTCATTTTGGCAAGTGCAAATAGATGATTTAGTGGAAAGAGCACTGGATTTGAAGTCAGAAAGACATGTGTTGATAAGCAAAATGGGCTCTTAGCACTTAGTAATTCAGTGTATTTCATTGAGCCTTACTAGGTGCTAAGCCCCAGGCCCAAACCCCTATTAGGTGTAGAACCTATGTGGGTGTGGATTGGTGACTGGGGTGGGGCCCAAGGTGGGGCTGGCTAAGGGGAGGTGCTAACTCCAGAGCCATGTCAGTCTTGAGTCTTACTAAGTGCTAAGCCCCAAGCTCTAACCCCTGTTAGGTTTTAACCTAACCTATGAGGATGTGAACCTCCCAGGGTCCTAAGGGGAGGGGCTAACTCAAGAGGCAATCATAGCAGCCTAAGTTCTGGCCATTCAGATGACGTTTGATGACATCTGAAGCCCTATAAGAAGAGAGGACAGAGCCATTTGTGGAGGGGTTCTCTCTCGAGATGGTGTCGATGCAGAGACCCTGGGCATCTGTAGCTAAGGACCCCTCCAGCTTGTAAACCTAGATGCTGAGACTTTGTTGAACTCTGGTAACTATGTATTGGGATTTGAATCAGACAAGGTCTGTCTGTTGATGTTTGTACTTTGTTTGTATTTTGTTCTGAAGTTCAGGGTGCTGGCTTTTTCCCCTGAACTAGGTGAATGATATTTGTATGCTGAGTTAACGTAAGCTTGTCAACTCCTTCACGTAGCTTTCCTTAGTTAAGCAGATCAAAAGAACCTGCGATTTTGCAGCGTGCTGGTAGCATTCTTTTTGTTGGTCTTTCACCCCCACAACAGCTGCTAGCCGGATTGTTGAAACAGCCTCAGACACTTATTAGCTAGTGATCCTGGACAAGTCACCTAACTTCTATTTGCCTCAGTTTCCTCATCTATGAAATGAGGATAATATTAGCATTGACTTCTATGGGTTATTGTACCAAATGATATAATAATTATAAAATGCTTAGGATAGTGCCATAAAAAGTGCTCTATCTTAATTGAGGAGGAGGAGAAGGAAAGAGAAGAAGAGGAAAAAGATAATCAAGTTAGGTTTTTTGTGCATTTGTGATAACTTTTAGGAGTTTTCAGCTGAACCTCAGCAGAATTGTAAAGTTTGCAAGGTTTGTCCAAAGTTATATTGTCCTTTCCTCTCTCTGTTATTTGTCTATTTCTTTCCTTCTCCTGCCTTCAAACCCCATCCTTATCTCTTCCTCCCTTTTATCTAGTCCTCTTCTTCTCCCACTACTCTTCCTCTCTCTTCTAATGGGCTACTTGACACATCCTACCTTCCCTTCCAAGTAACATAGATACCCATGTTTTCTGGATAATTCTGAGGAATTTAATGATCTGAATTTCAAATAAATGAAAGGTTTTTTTTAATTTTTTTAGTTTTTTAAACAAATTTTATAAGTTTAAACTTATCAAAAAATACTAAACAAGTAATCAAACCAAATGCTGAGAAAGTATCCAAATAAAACCCTAATGTAATAATAGCTAACATTTGTGTGGTGCTTTAATTTTAAGAACACAATATGCATTATAACCGAATAAGAACAGTAACCGTGCATTTACCCTCTTCCTTTCTGAAACCATCTGTGTACTTTTAAAGACGCATTGCTTTTGCTGTGTCTTGTCAGGCTTTTCAAATTTCACCTTGATTAGGAATGACAGTCTGAGTACTTCCATAGCAGTTACAAAGAAGATTCTTCCTTGGAGAATCAATTAGATCCTTCTTTCCTAAGAGGGACCCAGGATCAAAGCCTATTGAAATAGTAGAATATACACTATGACAGGAGATAATTTTTTTTTGGTTGTGGACCTGTTTGGTGAAGCTTAGCAATGGCTTCTCAGAATAATGTTTTTAAATGCATAAAATAAAATACATAGGATTGCAAATGAAACAAATTATATTGAAGTGCAGTTGTCAAAATATTAAAAAAATAGTCCAATTTAATAACCCTTGATTAATGAGAAGACAGATGGAGTATGTTCTGGTAAAACTATTATTAATAATTATGGCAAGCATTTAGGTCACCTTAAAGTTGCTAAGTACTCCCAAATTTATATCTCCAACTTAAAACTCTCTGCAGACCTTTAGTTCTGTATTTTAAACTGCCAGTAGATTTTTTTTTTGTTTTCTTTTTTTGGACAACCTGATACCAACTTATATTTAATGTCTGAAACCTAAATAATCTTTCTCCCCCAAACTGGTTCCCTCTCTCTATTTTTTTTTAATTTTTTTTGCATGGCACCAGCATTACCCTAGTCCATTGGCTTGAAACCTTGTAATAATCTTTTACTTGACCCTCTTCTTTGCCCAATTATTTGGTAAGTTTGATAGTCCTCTTTTATCAAAGCAATGTCTCTCCTATCTTCTCAACTCACATTGTGACCATCCTTGTTTAGACTTTCATTTCTTCTATCCCTTCTCCAATCCATCTTTCCTACTCTTGCCCAAATATTCTTCCTAACACATTACCAGGGGAATAGGACTGTTCTGCTCAAAAGAAAAAAAAATCAGAAAATTCTTATTGTGTTTTGAAAATGTATAAATTCCTGACTCTGGCATTTAGTTTCTCTATAAACTGTCTCTGATCTAAGTATCCATTGCAGTCTTACACTGTTCCATTCACATATTCTCTGTACCAGTCAGAGTACCCCTTGTTCTCATCCTGCCCTTTCCTATTGTCGTATTTCTTTCCTGATGTTCCCATCCATGGAATGGGATCTATCTCCCCCATCCTATGTGTTAGAGTCCACTCAAAATACAGCTTAGATTCCACCTATTCTAGAAGTCTTCTTCTCTTTATACATCAGACAAAAATAATCTCTCCTTCCTCAAATTTCTTATAATACTCACCCTATACCTCTCTTTTCTAATTATTATTTTTTTCCTTATATCTCAGTCATTTGTGTATTTGATTTTACTCTTTATTAGACTGTGTTTCTTGGAAGAGCAAAGTCCACTTCAAATATCTTTCTCTGTCTCCTCTAGTCCTACTACAATTCCTTATACATGCTAGGTACTTCATAAATGTTTGCTGCTTGAATGAGCCAACGGACTGGAAAGCTACTCAAATCCAAAAAAGTATTGATAATCAGTAAATTGGATGCATATCGCAACCCATCTATGATTGCTCTTCCTCTGCAACCCACATTGTTCTATTAGATTGCAATGGGAGTACATCACCTACAGACTTTCCTCACTTTTCCCTGACACCACAAAGAGACCAATGAAGCACTAGGGCTGCCCACATAGTGAGTTCTTATGTATCTTCAGATGGATAATGCCCATAGTTTTACTTCATCTAGGAATAAAACATTTTGCATACACTTTGCCTATATCATCTGAGTTATGTTGTCTTTGGAACATTGTCCACAATGAGAATAGGGCTGTGTCATGCAGTTTTCTAGTTTTCCAGTAGTAGGCTTTCACCTTCCCCTTTCCAGGGTGGCTACGTGTTGTAGTGAGTAGAGCAATGGGCCTGGAGTCAAGAAGACGAGTTCAAATTTGACCTCAGACACTTCCTGGCTGTGTGACCTTCACAAGTCACATAACCTTTGCTTGCCTGAGTTTCCTCAACTATAAATTGGGGATAAAAATAGCACCTAGGTCAGGTTGTTTTTAGGTTCAAATGAAATTATATCAGCGTAACACCTGGCACATAGAAGGAAGGAACTTAATAAAAACTTCTTTCCTTCCTCTCTTCCCTCTCTTTTCCCCTCCCTCTCTCCCTCCTTCTGTCTTCCTTTCCTTCCTTCCTTCCTTTGCCTTTTCTTCTCTTCCTCCTTCTCTTCTTTCTTTTCATCCTTCCCTCCCTCCTTCCTTCCTTTTTCCCTTCCTCCCTTCTTTCCTTCTTTTTCCTTTCCTTTTCTGCCTTTCCTCCTTTCACCCCATTCCCAAATATATACCACATTTAGGACTAAATTTAAAGAAAAGTCTAGCTTGAGTAAAGCACTGGGAAGAACGACAAAGAATGTTCTTTTCCTTGCGACTTTTTAGAGTATGTGTTTGCTTCTGAAACAGAGGACAATTGGGTTAGATAACGTTGTCATTAGCCACGCATACCACAACTAAACTGTTGGACCTCAAGTCAACAGATAATAATTAGACTTTGCTTGTTAAAGGAAATGTTCAAACTGAACTACGTCCCATAAAAGATCAAAAGACCTACAACCTGACAAAGAAGAATAAATCAGGGAATTACAAGGAAAAATTTAGGCATGAGATCAGATGAAAACGTGCAAAATGACAAGTTTTCATGAACAAGTCAATTACCTGTTATGGTGATGAATGTGAGTGAAGAGGAATGAATGTTAGTCTTTCCTGTCTTCTGTTCTCTGCATCATTTTTCTCGTGTATATTATTATTGTAGTGTTTACTGTGAAGGAATCCCGATTACCCACTGACTTTAAATGTGAATGTTATTCTTTTCCTGTATGCTGTAAATCAAGAGTTCTAATATAGATATTAAAGTATATGTTTATATGTACTTAAGAAATCAGAGGCAGAAGTCTGGGCATAAATGGGTTATGAGTTTGTTATTAAATGCAGATTTAAATTCCCTCAAGTAACGTCTGACATATGTTGTTACTCTCACTGGAGACTATGCTATCAATCAATTTAAAAGTTCTATGAACTGCAACTTATGACTTCCTACTACATGTCTTTCACAAAACAGCCTGCTCTGCCTCCAGTTCTTACTCTGCACATTGCTTTAAGTATTTCTGGATGCTTTTCCCTCATCATGTCTCCAGAAGTAGTTTTCAAAATAGCATATCTCTGTTTTTTTTCTTTGTTCCTTCTATTAGTTCCTATTAATTAATTATACATAACAATTCTGGGGCTAAAAGGGACCTCATATATTTACTAGCTCAACCCTTTCACCATGTTAGTTCAAGCCTTCATCACCTTACTGCTGTAATATATTTGTAGTTTTTCTTCTTGCCTCCAGTTTCTCCCCTTTCCAATCCATCCTTCATGAGACTGCAAAAGTGATAATCCTCAAACACAGACATAACTATATCATTTCCTTACCCAATAAACTCCAGTGGTCTCCATTGACTCTAATTGCAAATATAAATTCCTATATTTGGAATTTAAAGCCCTTTCTCACATGGCACCAACCTAAATTTCCAAAATTATTATATATGATTCCAATTCACACAAGCTGTGGTCCAACCACATTGATTTTTTTTGCTATTTCTCATACACGATATTAAATTTCTCTCTATCCCTCTGAAAAGACTGTCCCTCACATCTCAAATGTATATCCTCCTCACCTATGGCTCTTAGAATCCATAATTTTATGAAAACATAGCTCAAAGCCTTCTCTTACCTGAGGACTTCATTGATCCTATTACCTACTAATACCTCCTCTATACAAGATGTCCCCAAAATCTTAATGTAATCTTAAACTTTAATAGGTTAAAACTGCATTAATTTGTGGGATACTCTGTATATGTATATATAAACACATGTATAGGCACATGAGCATATAGCCATACATCTATATACTTTGTGTGTCTATATATACATATTTGTATGTCTTATGCACACATATGTACATACATACATACATACCCATCTATATGCATAGGTATATACAGGTATCCCTCTATGCCCACACACATGTATATTTCATCTCTAAAGAGAAGGTAAACTTCTTGTAGGCAAAGGATATTTCATTTTTGTTTTTTTTTTAATTGTAGCATGTAGCACAATGATTAGCATCAGGTAAGCTGTTAATAAATGATTGCTGATTAATTAAGGAGGAAACAGAGGCCCTAAAAACTGAAGTAGCCTGGCCAAGATCGCACAGGTAGCCAGTGGGAAAATTTGAACTAGCACTCATATCTTTGTAGTGCCTTTCCCATGATCTTTTCACTATACCGTGTATTCTCATGGCCACAGATAAGAATGTCTCATATGCCAAATGGGGATGCTGGAGTTACCAGTTCTGTTTTCTATTCTGCCACTAATTCCAATGATTTGCACAAATCATATATACAAGGACCTGCTCTGAAGTCTCTTAGGTCCCTTTTACATTTTTAAAAATTAAAGATTCCCCCCAAAAATCTTTTATTGAGCTATATCTATTACTGTTTACTGTACTAGAATATTAGCACCATAGTATTGTCATGAAAATATTTTTGACCTTGGAAGTGACCTGAACATGTCTTTGGCACTTCCAGGGGATCCCTGGAACACATTTTGAGAACTTTCAGACTAGATGACCTCTATTCCTTATAACTCCAATATTCTATGCTATGTATATAGGAATTCATATTAACCTTTCTTTTGTTAAATTCTTCATTCAGAAACATGACTTTCACTTCTATTCAAGAAATAAATTAGGGTGGGGGTGTGGGAGGGAGATGTTCAATGTATTGTGCTGATAATGTCTGGTAAGAAATTGTCAGACAGAAGGAAGACTAAGTGCTACACATTGCTTTTTATTTGTAAACAGAATCCCTCTGGGATCTTTGCTTGAGAGGAGTTTTCATTAATTACATCAGAAAAAGAATGTCTGCACTCAGATTGAGCAATTCTCTAGTACGGCGATTGGGCTAGAATCCTACCCCTGAAGCAGTGGCAGAGGCCAGCCTCATTATTCATAGGGAGTGATGAAATGATATGGAGCCCGTAAGGAATGATGTGTGTTCTGAAATGCTCAGTAGTGGTACATCAATGGTACCTCCAGGGTTCATCCGCTACTTAATCCATTTTATTTTATTTTTTTCTGTGGGACATTGATACACTGATGGATTATATGCACAGTTCAAATTGCCTTATGTAGCTGTTCAATAACATCACGTCTCAAGATCTCAAAGCTTTGTATATTGATGCATTGAAATCCAAAGGATAAAATTTCAATATCAATAGGCTTTCCCATAATCTTCCTTGCTGTCCAACACATACACACATGCCCACACGCGGACACACGCACACACGTCAGAAAATTCATCACTAGATTAGAATGTCAGAATTGTCATAGGATTTGCTAGTTTCCAAAGACAGTGTGGTACAGTGGAAAGAGAAATGTATTTAAGAAAACAATAACAAATATAGCTTTATTGTTTTTATTATTAGCAATTATCATTGATAGTAATGCCTTCTATGCAAGTATTTCATATACTGCATTTTTCCTCTTAATTAACCGGTGGGATAGATGGTGAAAAGATCATTATCAGTCTCTCTTCACAGGTGACATAATATGTCTCAGGTCATAAAGCTAGTAAAGTCAGGGCTGAGGTACTCAAGACCTAACATGGGTATGTATTATACAGTACCATGTTGAGTCTTTTAAAAATGAGCAATATGCATTGGTTGATGCTAGTCAAGAATCCTTATCTCCATGTGGCTTTGACAATCATTTGATACAAGATTTCTACTTTTATTTATTCATTTAATTTTAGTTTTCAACATTCACTTCCATAAGATTTTGAGTTCCAAATTTTCTCTCCAATTCTCCCCTCCTCCCACTCCAAGATGGCATGTAATTTGATATAAGCTCTTCAAATACATGCATATTGAAGGTATTTTCACGTTAGTCATGTTGTAAAGAAGAATTAGAACAAATGGGAGAAGCCATGAGAAAGAAGACAAACAAAAAAGAGAGAGAGCAAATAATATACTTCAATATACATTCAGACTCTATAGTTCTTTTGCTGGATGTGGGCAGCATTTTCCATCATGAGACCTTTGGAGCTGTCTTAGATCCTTGCATTACTAAGAAGAGTTAGTCATCACACATTGTGGCTCTTACTGTAAACAGTGTTCTCTTGATTCTACTCACTTCACTTGGCATCAGTTCATTCAAGATTTTCCAGGTTTTTCTGAAGTCTGCCTGCTCAACATTTCTTATAACACAATAGCATTCCATTATATTCACAAACCACAACTTGTTCAGCCATTCCTCAAATGATGGGCATCCCCTTAATTTCTAATTCTTTGCCAAGATTTCTACTTTAGCGCTTCAACATATGCCTAAAATCTTGCTTGAAAATTGTGATGGTGTGCTTAATACACGTTTAATTCTTCCAGTCATGGAAAAAAAAAACAATAAAAAGATGATCAAAATGAGATTTCAGTAGAATTATTAATACATTACAATACATTAAGTGTTCATTAAGTATCTTTTATATTCAAGGAAAGGACCTAGTTTCTAGGAAAAAAAGTAAAAAGTTCCTGCTTTCAAGGAACTTACCTTCCACTAGAGTATTTTACTTTTTAATATTATTGTTATGATTGTTTGTAGTAGTTTTAGTAGTAGTAGTAAAGCTGACATTCATCTTTTATATAGAGGCCAAGCTTCTTTGAGAAAAGCAAAATCAATTTTGGCTGAAAAACATTTGTCTATTGAGGCATAAGTAAAAAAAAAAACTTTACAAATGAAGAGATATTCGTGAATGCAAATACTCTTGGGTCAATATACAATATTGGATAAAGAAAAAAGACATTTTAGAGAGTCAAGAGGAAGATAAGAGACATTTCACTGCTGGATCTAAATTGTTTTTTGTGCATCCAGTCCTTTGTTCATAACAGATGTAAAGGAAACCAGCGTTCCATCAATTCATAGACCTTTACTCACTAAACAAGTAAATGCTTCCCACTTATTTTAAATCACTTTAAGAATCCTATAGATGTATTAATTTTGCTGTTAATAAATTATTTACTTTTAGGCCAAAGTAGATATTGTGCCCTATGTTAGTCATATCATTAAATAAAATGTTGGATTGAAATTATCTCAATAATTCTTCCACTTCCAAGAAAAGTAACACTGCCACCCAGATTGTATATTTAGTTCCAGAAGTTTCCTGTTCCCTTAAGCAAGATCCTGTGAGCCAATTTGATATGGGATTAGCACATCTAAAACATCCTTTCTGAGAAGATATCAAACCATTTCATGACTTTTTTATTCATTCTTAGGAAACCACAAAGAGGAAGTTAACTCCCAAATTCCTGTGGCAGATAGGTGTCCTAAAGTTGAGGAGATAAGAGAAAGGAAGTGAGTGAGTGAGTAGCATTCATGTATGTAAAAGCAAATCTGGCCCATTCTTAAAACCATGTGGTTGATTTTTTGATTAAAAGAATTATTCTTCCAAACACTCATTGTAAAAAACCCAAACTCAGACCAAATAAGGATTCCCCATTATGCATAGGCACTTAACAATGAATATTTGGTTAAAATGATTGCACAAATACTCACTGAAAAGTAGGAGCTATATCCTAGCTTGTATCTGTTTATGATTAAAATAAAAAATGCATAATTTTCATATAGAAAAGAATGTAAGGGTCAGTTAAAAATCATTTCATTATGTACACAAAAAATATAATGTGCATGAAAAATAAATGAAACACAGTACATTGAGTTGATTTTCTCTCACATAATCCATACCACAAAATGCTTTTTAAAGTAAAACAAATAAATGAATGTTTTTATGAAGTAATGTAGACTTTGTGGGGCTCAGCTGCCTCTTTATAGCTTCAGTGAAGGTTTAAAAAATTTTGTTAATGTTTTTTGCTATGTATGTGTGTTTCTATGTGTGCGTGTGTGTGTATGTACATAGTAGAATAGTTATAGGATATAGGTATATAGAATATATGTGTATCTATGTATATACATACATACATATGTATATATATATGTGTGTGTGTATATATATACATACATACATATAATGTTCTTCAATGACTTAAACACTTGGCTTATCATCTTTCTAACTTATCCATTACCATCATTCTCAGATACTTCAGTGTGCATGTTGATGACTTCCTCCATATCCTCTATATCATCACCCTCCTCCTTAACCACATGCTACATTGCACAGAACTCTATCACTTCCAGTACCCTAAACTTAAAAATTCTATTCTATTTACATCCTCTCTTTTACCTCTCCTAGTTGATTGCAATAACCCTACAATTCAATGTGTCCCCAGGGCCCTTATTTCCTACTTAGACTCTAAGGTAATCTCACCAACTCTGACTTCAATAGCCTCCATACCCAGCTATGAGTCCATGATCAACTTTAGATATCAGCTAGATCTAACTCCACAGTGGGATGTCTCTACTATTCTCTATCTTATAATTTTTAACTTTAGATAATCTATTATGACACCCTCACACACACATACGCACTTTTTTTAAAATTTATTTTTAGTATGTTTGGTTTTCAGCATTGATTTTCATAGGCGTTTGAATTACAAATTTTCTCCCCATTTCCTCCCCCCCCACACTCCAAGATGGTATACGCTCTGGGTGCCTTGTTCCCTAGTCTGCCCTCCCCTCCATCACCCCATTACCCTCCCATCCCCCTTTCCCTTCCTTTCTT
>JAQQSZ010004845.1:0-14037 GCA_028646595.1 Phalanger gymnotis
TCAATGTAACAGAGAAATAATTCTTTTACATACTGCAATCTTATACATTCCACTTAGTTTATAAAAGTTGAAGAAAGGATAGTTCCATAGCCCCATACTTCTTTCAATGTCATAAAAATTGAACAGAAAGTTAAACAGTCATAATCTCATATATCCCTTAAGGAAACAAATCTGTTCAAATAAACTATCGGTAAATTAAGTCAAGTTACTGATTAAAATACATTTAGAAGATATATAGACAAACTGAGGAAGAAGATGTATATGTCACTGAGGAGTAAGGGACAGTTGAAATTCTTCCTCTGCCTTCTTATCTAAGGAATGCTTATGGCTCTTAAGTAAATGTCTATATCCCAAGGGACAGCTTTGTTCAGATGAGGTTAATATTAAAACAGACTTTTAGTTAACCAAAAATTGTGTGAAGAATGGACCTGAATCTCAAATAAAGAGGAATGAAAAAATTTTCTTAGCAATACTAACCATCTTCAGCATATGCAACATTCAGTATCTTTATTCCCTCTCCTCTCTGTCTAGAGGAGGGTGATGTCATCCTCTGTCCTTAGCTTTAGTTTAGTTTAGTTTTCTTTTCATTTTTGAAATGAAAATGAATGCTACCTTTGTGGCAGCCCTTCTGGTCTACCTCCCAATCCCCAACTCACACACCTGAATTGAGTCCCACAGGCGACAGCTGTCCTAGTTTTAATGTAATCTCTAGTTCTACAGTCCTAAAACTATAGCTCACAAGCCCTTTTGTTGCGTTCATCTTCAATATTCAGCCCGGTGATAGTTAGCCCAAAGCAAAGGCAGCTACTGAACTGCCACAGAGTATATAGCGACATTTGTCCAGTGAACCTGGAGCATACTCTCCCACAAATGCACAATGTCAATGGGCAGAACAAACACAGGAAGGACAGAGATGTAGAGAATGCCTGTGGCAAAGGTGACACATCTCTGTATATTGTTAATGCAATGGGAAGATCTTTTCCATCCATTAATAGGACTGTGTGACCTGTCTGAGTCACATAAGCCTGTGGTAGGGGAGGAGCTTGCCAAATCGGTGGAGCAAGAAGTGAGACAAAGCAGTCAGAGCTGGGAAAGAGAAAGCAGGCAGAGGCACTAGCATGAGTGTGAGAGGGAGCGATTTTGCTTAAGGGTGTTCATTTGTGGGAAGGATCTAATGGAGGGAAGGCTTGGGGATGGCTGTGCTCTCTGCATTGGTAATGTGTATAGATTTCTTTGTTGGTATGTTGGATTTGGATTTCTGGTGTTGGAATAAATGTTTAATTTCCTTCCATGGAGAGAGTCTGTTATATATTGCGATTCAGAACTACACTGGCATATTCATGGCAGCTGCAGCTGCTGCAGGTATTGGATTGGCGCTACACACTTGACATCAGAGAGCATTGATATCCTTTCTCTTTACGTTGTGATCTCACAATGCTCACCCCAGATGAGGTGTCTCTGTTGAAGAGGGCACTCATCTGAGGTCCTTGTGCCTGTACCCAACCAAAGTTCAACTTCTGACTGTCAGGACTCAGGACTGTCTCCCTCTTGACTCCTCTCTCCAGTTTGCTGAACTCTGACTAGAATTCATTATACTGGGTACTAATATGCAGGATGAAGAGGAGAAAAAAAAATGTCTCTCTCACCTTGCCAAACTCAGCTACAAGTACTACTAAGAGCTGGATCTTTGCCTGATTACTCAGATAGTATCTTGCTTTGTAAAGGTCTCTGAGATGGGCCTGAACCTTCTGCCAACCAAAAGCTTGTCCTGTATATAATTCCGTAAAGTTTTTACTGAAGAACTTCTTCACATGTTGGAAAGCTGTAACAAAGTGTAAACACTTATTTAATCCTTTAATGTTCAAATATATATGAATATGTGTGTATGTGTGTAGTTACCTGTCCGCTTTTTGTGCAGTCCAATTCTTCCACCTTTTTGTGATTTTTGTCAGTTTGGGTGTACTCACCACTAAATAGACCCAAACCCTAGTAGCTGGTTTTCAAGAGTCTGCGAATGAAATATACATTTGCTTGTAGCCAGCCTGTTGATAAGCCTCACTGGTCTTTGGAGAAATGGCATACAGGTGTCATGAAATTGCACTCAAAGTACTGTAACTTAGTCAGCAATGCCAGAGCTCATCCCATTCTAAAATAACTTTAAGAACCCAGGACCATCTTTCTTCCTTCTTTACTCCCTCTCTCCCTCCCTTTCTTTTCCTTCCTTCTTTCTTAATTTCTGGTACAGTTATGTGGAATAAATGCACAGTGATCATGCTGGTTGAGATGATTTTGAATATTTGTGTTGAAATTCAATCATTTTTTTTGAGCATTTCCTGTGTGCCTAACACTTTTTCTGTCTTTGGGTATGAAGGAAATAAGTATTGATCTCTGACAACAACTTTATAATCTAACACGTAAAGCAAGTGAACAACTGATAATATAAAAATCGCTTTGTGTAGTTGATAATCTAAATGTGAAAAATCTGGTTTTGTGTTACCCAAGTTTTAACATTACCCACTATATCAGGCATTACTACAGGTTCTTTTTATTTGGAATAAGGAAATGATGGGGCTTTCCATTTTGTCTTTTGATCCTTTAGCTGTATTAGCAATGAGAATCTACTTAATCATCTTTTGTGTTGCCCAGTGAGAGGTTCTAGTCGTGCCTCCCAGTGTGAGAGCAGAGGAATCCTTGTATCTTCCTGAAGGTATAGCTGATTTTTCATAGTAGAGTACAGATTATTGATATTTTGCTATTTGCTGAAATTATCCAGATCTTAAACAGCCTTTGTAGGCAATTGGCCAACTTGGCAGTTGCATGAATTTCCATTTATTATGCTTTAAAGAGAGCTGGCAGTCCCTCCAAACAACCAAACAAACAAAACCAAATAGGTCCTTTCCATTGGCTGAAGTTTCTTTACTTTATCCTAGCATCTTAAATTCTACTTTCAGAATTTGAGAGATCCATTCTTAGTACTGGCAGAGAGGCAGTAAGTCATAGTCAATTGAGTTCCAGCTTTCAGGTCATGAAAATCTGGGTTCAAATTCTCCCTCAGACATAAGCAAGAGGCCCTTAGTTAAATATTTTAAACGAATAATTTAAGATAATTTCAAGCATTATGAGTGATTTTGCATTTTGATGAAAAGAAAAATAAGTTTTCATCATGGTGCAATTTAGGTAGGGCCTGCAGTGGGCATGGACGAAAGGGGACATGAAGGTATGGTGAAGTTTGAGGGTTGAAGCACACCCCAAAGTAGATGACAAGCTTCCTTGTTATACAATGGATAAAATAAAACATGTATGTAGACCCTCCTTAGGTAATGTTTTCTTTCATTTCTCTCCATAAATGAAAGGGGTGGATTGATAACTTGGGGAGAAGGGGAGGTAAATTCTAGCTCCCAAATTAAAATGAGGGAGATAAGAATTTATCCAATTAAGGGATAACAAAAATGCATTAGCTAATCTTTTTTTTTCCTCCCTCTGTTATTAAACTCTCATGGACAGTTTTCAGTCTGTATCTAGCTAGTGCATTCTACAAAAATTAGGATTCTAATTCTCTTCTTGAAAGCAAAAAAGACACGTGAATAGGCTGCCATTAGGAAAGAGAATTAGACTGCACTTAAGAAAATTATTATTGTGAAAGCTGTAGAGAAGTCTCTATGAAGGGTGTTTTTCAGACTAACTTTTGAGCAAGATATATTACCACAGGAAATAAAAGCTGGGGATATGGTAGGTAGAGGTACTCATTGCTCTGCTCAACAGCCAGCTGGCAGCAGTCCTGGGTGTAGATTGGTAGAAGCATACTCTAAAACAATGCTTATTATTAGGTGGTAGACTTTATAATGGGGTGCAGGGTTCCCATTTTTTTTCTTATCATCTTCCCTTTCTAGATAGTTAATATTTCATAATTCTATTATAATTTCCTTATATTGAAACGAAGTTAAAAAAAGTTAAAAACACTAAAGTTATTTTTTATTGTGTCATAGCTAGTAATTGGAGATAATGAATTGAACCCAAGCCCTCTGGCTCACTGCCCAGTGTTTTCTCCTCTTTGCTACCTTCCCTTGCCCCCTTTCCAGGTTTATTCACCCCCTGAAATATAAGTGCTACCAATATTTTAATATTCTCTTCTTGTTCAGACTTCTTTCCAATTGGATCTTTCCCCTCCGTATGCCTAGTTGTGAAATGGAAACCATTCTTGCCTGTTTTTGAGTTTTTGTTTCAAAAATGTTTGGATATGGAAATTGACATTTATTCCAGTTGTGTTTTGTATAGTATCCTGAAGTACACGAAAACCACTTACAATTTTTAATAGGTGTTAGTGATGTCAGAGAGGCAGTAGGTCATAGCCAATTGAATTCTAGCCTTCAAGTCATGAAAATCTGGATTCACATTCTCCCTCTGACACTCATTAGTGGTGTAGCCCTGTTGTATGTCCCAAGGTAACTCACTGGGACTTAAGTAATAAATATTAGACTGTTTGTGGCCTATTGGTGTAACAACAATGTTACTAGCAGCTGCTGTGGACGTGTAAGAGCAACAACACCAGCACACAGGAGGGCTGCTAGAACAAGATCTTTGATCAGCTTTTCTAAGGAAAGCAACTTTAAGGGGTTTACAATCTCACTTTAATTAAACATACGTATATTATTCACGTAGTTCAGAGGGAAAAGCCAGCATCCTGAACTTCAGAGCAAATATAAACAGAAATTACAAAGCAGAAATTATATAAACAGAGCAAAATAGCACAAATCAGCAGACAGGCTTCTAGCTGTCTGTCCAAGCAATACATAAACAGTTACCAGAGAGAGAAGCACCAATATCTGTGTTTTCAAAGCCTGGGGGCTCCTTAATAGCTACCCAGAGTCTACACACTGACACTCTTCCAATGAGTGAGCCCCAAACAAAATGCTAACCTTTCTCAGGGCCTGAGAGCATCACACCTCTCAAGGATTTCACACCTCTTGTGACCTAAATAGCAAAAGGGTGTGGGCCTTCCTACAAACAAAGGCAAGACTCAGTCAAAGCCACTTGATTGACTTGGTGCTGAGAAGCACTCCAAAAGAAAAATCGGTAAAAAAAAAAAGTTTTGCTTTGCTTGCCCTTACAATTGGTGAAAAGAATTCCCACAGCAGGATTTCCTCACTTTGATGAAATTTGAATCCTTTGCATGTTCATTGGTGATTACATTCTTAAAAATATTAGCTGTTAATTCACATGTTTATAACCGTAGAAATTTAATATTTAATTTGCTTCTCTGTATACTTTCCAAAATCATCCTCACATTACTAATTTTGTATGTTAGGGAAAATGGGTAAGTGACATAATACAGAATGCCTCTTGCCTCTCAGGGCTGATTTTAATTTCACTTATTCTTCATGCTTTGTTAATAGACTGTGGATATATGTGCTTCTTACAGAGCTATACTGACTTAAAGGGTTTGCTTTTTTGTCTTAATTGTTGTTACTGAGTTCACCAAGGAAATAGCATCGCGTTTTGGATAGAGAGCCAGCCTCAGAGTAAGGAAGGATGGGCGGATGGGCTTTGATTCTTACCTATGACTTATACTGACTCAGAGACTCTGATCCTGATCCTGGTTGCTGAGCAGGTGCCTGTCTCCAGTGCTAGAGGGAGTTCTCTCATTTCAAGTGCTCTATACCAATGAAATCATAGTTCCAGGGAAAATTTTTTAAAAAAAAATCACTTTGGGGTGAAATAGAAACTTTGTAAGGCTCTTTTTTTCCTTACTACGTTAGGTGCAGCGTTTGGATATGTGTGTCTGTGTGTATAAATAAATAAATAAATATATTACTATTAAGTAAAGCCCTCAGTGGTACCTGATAAAAATGAGGATGCCTAGTAGTACATTTTTCCAAAAACAAAAATGGAGCTTTTAATCAATTTAAGATAGGTAGGTTGAGAAACATGATTAGCAAAGGAAGGAGCCATATTATCCTGATGAAAAATGGAGGGCCTTAGCAGGTTGGTGGAGGTGGTTAGTAGAGAAGTGACCTACGAAAAATTTTACTTTCTCAAGAGGGAGCTGTGAACCTAGTCCAGCTCCTAGGTATAGGTGGGGTGTGGGGAGGGAAGATTGAGGGCAAAGGAGTGGTGGCTGACATTATTTATTAAGTGGCTGTGTAGTATCACCTGATTTCATCTGATAATAAACAATTCCATCCATTAAGATGCCCTGTAGAGCTTCTCTCTATTTTCCCTGTATGATAATACCCAGATAACTTTAGAGTTCTGTGAAAAGTACTTTTTTCTCTTGATAGATTTCTCTTTTTTTCTCCTTTCTAATATAGGATTTTGCCTTAAAAATAATGTTGCCTTTTTCTGGGAAAGGTAGAGAGAGAAGATTCTTTGAAGACAGAGTTGAGATTTATATAGTGTGCTACATATAAATATAGCAGTGTGTGAATTGGTGCTTTCTTTTATAATCTTACAGAATCCACATGTCCTGCCCACCCACAGGAATACACAACAGAAAGTGTTTCACGTTTTTAAAAGGGAAAACCAATAAGATGCTTGGGTTCATTAATAGGTTATATTTTGTTTATATCTGATGCTTTTTTCTTGCCAGACTATAATCTCTTAAAATAGTTTCTTTTCCTTTTTTAGAAAGTTTTTCGTTTTTGCATCATATATATTTCTCAATATATCCCCCCAGCCCAACCCAGTGTTTTTTTCCTTGTAATAAAATGAAAAAAAAGAAAAGGAAAAAATCAGAAAACCAACCAACATATCACTGTCTATCAGCATACACAGTATTCCACATCCATAGCTCCCTATCTTTACTCTGAAAGAAGGCATATCCATTTTTTGAACTATTCTCTGACCTGTATTTGGTCATTTTAATTATAGAATATTAAAGTGATTTAAAAATATATATAAAGCATAAGGTGATATATTTTAGTTCTTTTGTTTTTACCCTTTCATAGCAATATTTTGTTTATGGGGCACTATTGACACTAATTGAAATCCATAGGTTTTAGGAAATTAAACCTTTAGAATTGCATTTTACCATCTCTCTCTCTCTCTCTCTCTCTCTCTCTCTCTCTCTCTCTCTCTCTCTATTATATTGTCCCAAATGGTTGAATAAAATATAATTTTCCTGGTTTCCAGCTGTGAAGTAATCATACTAAGTGGCTCCTTGGATTCATCCACAGCATTTCCTTAGTTCATCCAGTCCTAGAAAGTGATTTACCTGTCTTAGAATTTTATTTTCCTGAGTCAAAGGTGCATGTGCCAAATTGTATTTCATCCTGACTAGTTTTTCTTGTAGCTATAAAGTAAATTTATATCAAACTTATTTAATCATTAATCATCTTTGAATATTAAAATAGCATTTTGCCTTTTGCCTCATGCAGTTAATTTCTTACATTTTTTCTTTGTCGATTCCAAGTAGTGAACAGAGTGCTGAACTTTGAGTCAGGAAGACATGAGTTCAAATCCCACTCAGACACTGGCTGCATGACTGTTGACAAGTCACATTTCTCCTAGGCCTAGTTTCGTCATTGTAAAAAGAGAGGTCTAGTCATGCTGAACTGTTCTAAGGTCTATTCCAGCTTGAAATCTGAGAGGTTCTGATCTCCAAATATAATGTAATGAGCTCTAGTTAAGGTTAGAAGGCCAGATTCTCCCAGGGCAATGGCACTTCCTGTAAGTTTAAATGACGTTATCATGGCCTAAAGGTCTTAATTCAGTTTCTAAAAGAATGGAATTCACTCCTGGGGAAATCTTTACATACTGAGAGAATAGGGCTTAGGAAATATTTAGGAAGTTACACAATTCATTCTTCATTTTCAGCACATTTCTGAAGGTATTGTTTTTGACTGAATTCACATCTTCTGTCTGCTCCCCCTCCTTGCCTCCGTCATGTCTTTGTTCACCTCTGCAAAGAAGCAGCATCACACAGTAGGCAGAAAGTCAGCCTTAATGCCATGAAGACTTAACTTCAAGGCTTGTCTCTGACGCATACTGGCCATATGACCCTGGGCAAATGTGTGCACTCCAGGAAGTTCTCTAAGACAGTAAGTCACAGAGAAAGTGCTGACTTGGATTAATATAGGAAGTTCTCTATAACAGTGAAATTGTAGGCCTAGTCCCTATCCTATACAAATATAGAATACTGGCTTATATCCTGAGGGGAGATTCAGTTCCATGTTTTATAGAAATATAGAAAAGAAATGGGAGGAGGAGTTTTGTTTCCACAGAACTAAAAGTGTACTTCCCCCCCTCCCCCACCCCAGCTTTAGCAGAAACCAGGCCTCAAGGTCGGTCAGGTGAGAGGTCAGAGGCTTGTCTGCATGTGCATGCTTTTTGAGAAGGCAGTCAGGGGAATTAGAGGCCAAACAGCTTGAACCAGTTCAAGCTTATCTAGGGTCTGGTCTTGGTCAAGAATCCAGGCCTACTGATTTGCATAATTTGCATATGTTAAAGAGGGAAAGTAGCAGAAAGTAAAAGAATGTAGTTTAATCCTCAACTAAGACAAGGAAAAATCTAATTAACTTCACTTTTGCTTCTGTATCCTTATTATCCTATCTATATAAACTGTATAACCTAGGAAAACTATGTAAAAAAACAGAGACTGTAAACTAACCATAACTCTAGCAGGAGTGGAGGGAATGGTTACCCCTGCTTCTGCAGCTGTATCAGTGTGTGAGTGCACTACACCCTCTCTCTCGAGGAACATAATAAAATGCTTTCCTCTGCCTACTTTGGTCTTGAGTTCTTTGGGTGAGAATGGGCAAGTTACATGGATCTTCCTAAGGTCAAGTGAAGGGAAGCAATAGGCAGCTGAAGTTCATTCTGGGCTTACTCCTGGATCTTGCCTTGGGGTGTTCTGTGATTTCCCCACTGCAGTGTTAAGAGAGCTACCACTCAGGATTCCCTTGAGGAACCCTGTGGTCTGCACAGCTTTCTTAAGGGGATGTCACTTGGGACTTCTAGCCCTGTCTTGGGAGCCTTGTGATCTTACCTCTGTCCTAAGGGTCTGCCACTTGGGTCCTCCTTAGGGTCTGACCCCTAGGAGGCCCTGTGATCCCCACAGATCGGGGAGGGGGGCTACCATGATCTTCTTCTGGGAGTCCTGTGGTCTGTACAGCCTTCCCTAGGGATTATCACAGGGTTCTTCCTCAGGACTTTGGCCCTGGCTAGGAAGTCCAGTGACCCCCAAAGCCACGCGTTCTCACAATTTGGGGAAGTCCAGTGATCCCCAAAACCATGTTTCTCACACACCTGAAGTGTCACTCTCCCTTTTTCTGCTTCCTTCTTATTCCCAATTTTCTGCTGTACATTTCAATTATGCTCTTTCAAGTTTATGAATAGTAGGCTCCAATTAATGTTACTACAGTTTTTTCATTTATATATTGTCATGAAAAATAATGTCAAATAACATTTATTGGCTTAGTTATGTCTAGATTCAAATTTTTAACCAGACATATTAATACATATTGTAGCCAATTATTTAAAACTAGTATTTAATCTGGAAGTTTTCCTAATAGTTATTTTTAAATGGTATACACTAATCCAGATTCATTACTTTCATTTTGTGTGTATATGTGACATATATAACTTCTTTCACCTTGTGGCCTTGAACCATTTGATGCCACATTATAAATTTCATAAACTGACCTGTCTTTTTCTGATGATATTCTTCCATTTATAGAAATTTGCCAGATCATACCTTTCTATCCAAATTTAGATGCATTGGTATCATATCTCTAGGTTATGCCATCTGCCATGAGAGAATTGAAAAGGACATGAAATGACAAGAGTATTTAAAGGGATAATTAAACATGGGGAAAATAGAACAATCAAGGAGTAGGATATAATTGTTTCTAATTGGGTTAAGAGTAATAGGCTAGACAAAAAAGAAAGCTCTTAATATAAGGTCTGAAAATAGCCAGGGAGACCATTAATTGGAGAAAATCTGTTCCAGCTGATTAGTGTTGGGAGAAAAACTTCCATCTCTCTCCCCTTCTCTAGAGAGACAGAAACAGTTAAGAGCAAGCAGATCTTCCTACACAGGTCCTCCGGAAAAGCATAAAACAGAATGAAATTGCAAAGGAGCATGGTTAGCTATGTGGGTCAGGAGGCAGCCAAACTATAGAAAGGTATTAACTTTAAGAATCAAAATAGGAAACATTTTTGTCATTTCATAGAATATTAATGTTTATTTGTGTCACTTCTTCCCTTTTCTCTAATATTTTCATTTCAAAATTGGGTTTAAGATAGGGTTAGGTGGGATTGGCAGTGAGTTGGGGATCAGGCAATGTGACTGTGTGCCCTCTATCTTTCAGAATTTTCCTCTTCTCTTAGCTATTTTTGGTTGTTGTAATGAAGGCTATCTTTATAATAGGAAAGTAATATTTTTTTCTTTGGAATACTATGGAATTAATTATTAATTATTGGACCAGGTTTAGCCCAAAAGAAGGTATGTAAAAGGATACCTTCTCTCACTTCTTTTGTAAAAGTGTGGTCCTCGGATTTCTTTCATGATCCTTACTCTCATTTCCATTTTTATGTAATTTAATTTTGTACTCTTCATGGAGTCTTTGCTCTTGTTTTTGTAGTCACAAATTACGATGATGCTTCCAAATACTAGGCTGGAGAACTACTCGGGTTTAGGAAAAATTAAAGGCACTGGATATGGTTTTGTCATTGGTGATGAAACAGCAACCTAAAAGCTAAGTCTGGAAATGTTGGGTAATATATTGCATTTGACATTTATTATTTACCTCTGTCCTTCACCTACTGATAGATTGTTCTAATGCCTAGCTTTGTGCTGCTTGATTTTCTATTTCATTTTGCTATTTTTGAAGGGATTTGACTTAAAATCTTTCATCATACTCTTCTGAGATCTTCTGTAAATGACTTTATGCTGTAAATCAATATTGTAAGAGCTTGGCAAAAAGTTTAAGCGTTTACTAGCTGAGTCAGTTTCTGGGCTCTTTTGGCCTCCTCATTGTGAAGATTATTTTTTGCTAGTTAAAATTCACTAAGAAGTAATAGCAAGCAAAGGAAATTGTGTTTAACTTTATCCATTTCCCATTTTTCAGTATCAACAGTTTATTTAACCAAGTTAGGCTGGAGCTATTAACTGAATGTCATGCCATGTCTTCTCATCTTTATATTTTGTGTAAATTTTTATTGATTTTGACCTTTGTCATTCAGTCAGTCAAAAAGCATTTAAGTGCTTACTAAGTACCAGTCACTGTGGACATGAAGAAAAGCAAAGAAAGTCCCTGGTCTCAAAGGGAGTGGCAAAATACCAATAATTGTGCATACATTATTTATGCAGAATAGATGGAAGACAGTCTGAGAGGAGAAAGTATTAGCAGCTCAGGTCCAGAAATCCTGTTGCAGAAGATGGGATTTGAGTGGGGTGTTCAAGGAAGCCAGAGAGGTTAAGAAAGGTTAGGGGGAAGCACATTCCAGGATTGAGGAACAGCTAGTGCTGTGGATGGGATATGGATTATAGCATTCAAGAACAGCAAGAAGGTCAGCATTGCTTGATTGTGGAGTATATGCAAGTGGAGTACAGTATAAAAAGATTGTCATGGAGGACTAGTTCCTGAAGAGTTTAAAATGCTGAAAAGTAAAGTTTATAGTCAATCCTGGAGGTAATAGGGACTCATAGGAGCTTATAAGTGAGAGGTGCATGGCATGATCCAATCTTCATTTTAGGGAAAATCAGCAATGGAGTGGAATATTAGATTGAATCGGAATGAAGGAGAGATAAAGTAGGGAGGCCAGTGGGATGGGTGCTGAAATAGTCCAGGGGAGAGAGGAGATGAGCTCCTAAATTAGAATTGTGGTTGTGTGAGTGAAGAGAAAGGGATATAAACAAGAGATGTTGTGAAGGTAGAATTGACAGCATTTGGCAACGGATTGGATAATGTGTGGTGAATGAGAGTGAAGACATTGAGGTTATGAGACTGGGTGATTGGGAAGATCTTGGTACCCTCAATAGTCATGTGGAAACTTGGAAAGAAGGAAGGATTTTTGTGGAAAGGTAATTTGTTTTGGACATGGCGAGATGCCTAAGGTATAGTAATGCCAAAAATTTTTGGTCATGAATAGTACTAGCATAGCTGGGTTTATGTCTAGGTTTATAGATGAATGAATGAATGAATAAATAAATGAAACAAAACACATTTTTAGAGCATTTACTATGTGCAAAGCATTGTGCTGGTGCTGAGGATACAACTAGAAAAGACAGCCCCTGCTTTCCAGGAGCTCCTGTTCTGAAGGTGGAGACAACACATGTGGAAGGCTTCAGCTGAAAGTCAAGTGGAAAGGTCCCATAGTCCTTAGAGTGCAGTGGCAAAGCAGATGTTAATGATTCTTCTTTAATGTTTTCACTGATAAAATTACATCAGTTTCTGATGCTGAACTATTTGACAGTGCCAAGGATTTTTGTGACAAGAACTCTCTTTTGGGGAGTCTTTAGCAACTGTGGCTATAGCACCTGCAGGTACACTACATCTTTACAGGGTTGCTTCCTAGGATGATGACTAAGGACACTGGTCTGGAAGCATTACTATTCCCAAAGCTATTGGGTTCAGAGTCTTAGGCTGTCTCCATCAGTGTCTGTAGAAGAGTTAACAGTTAAGGCAATGATAGTGGTGGTTTGACTTACTGTGCATATACTACCTCCTGTTTGTCCCTTCAGCTAGGTTGACATGCCTGGTCAGGGGCAGCGGGGTGGGTTGGGGACGAGGAATTGCCTAGCAATTGGTGGTAATAGCTAGCTTCTTCTATCTCCTTCCTAAGGTGACTGTGAGAGCTGAGCTGCAGGACCAGTGGTCTGGGTGCTGGTGTTGGTGCAGCCAGTCCTAGGGTTCTTGTAACTATCCGCTTGTTGGTGGCAGTTGCTCAGCATTTGTTGGTGGTGACAATGAAGATGAGTCCCTTGCCTGTAATGATGTCTCCCCTCAGAGGTAATTTCAGGGGATGGTGCAGAAGCATACATGATAATTTAGGGCAGTGCTTCTTAAACTGTGGGTCGTGACCCCATATGAAGTTATGTATGTAGGGGGTCATGAAAAATTTGGCCACAGTAAAAGTTTCTAAATGCTGAGGTGTTTCTGGCAGCACTGGCCCGTGTTGTTTCGCGCAACTTCACTGCAGTCTTGGTTCTGAACACACAACATGCGCACTTTGCATTGCTCATGTCATCACACCACACAACATCAATGAATACTGTCAGAAATACCTCTGCTCAGAATCAAGACTATCCTATGTTATGAACTGCAGGTTTTTACTGCACATACAAAAAATCGTTAAATGAATTTTGGCTTTGTATTAGGACAGAATTTCCAACAATTTCTGAAACAACCCTAAACATTCTTCTGTGATGTGTTTTTGTGAAGCATTTCTGTGAAGCGGCATTCTCAGCATTGACCATTATAAATTTAAAACATTGATCAACTTTGGAAAATGTTGAAAATGCTCTACATCCTGTAGTATCAATTATTCCACCAAGATTTAATTCTTTATGTAAAAATAAACAAGCACATCCATCTCATTTCTAAGCAAATTTGTCATATTCAATAAATGGTTAAATTATATGTATACCAGAGAATTATTTTAAAATAAATTTCTTTGTGATTTATTATCTGTGAATGTTTCATTTGTATACCCATTTTTATATACACAGGGTATTCCTAAAGTCTGGACACATGGCAAAAATGCATATTTTCAAGAAATGAATGAAATTTTCAACAACATTTTATCTAATTGTAATATTAACAAATAACATCTTCAATATGATTTCCATCATTTGTGATGCAAAGGTTGATGCGCTTTGCAAGATTCATGTAAACTTGGTGCAATAACTCCACATTGCCATCAATTTTAGCACATTCACTCTTTATGCGTTCAGTCAAGTGTGATTTTCATTGAGTACACCTTCTCCTTTAGCATACTCCAGAAAAAGAAGTCAAGGGGCTAAGGTCTGTTAATATTCCAAATATTTCAAAATATGCATTTTTTCCTATGTGTCCAGACTTTAGGGACACCCTGTAT
>JAQQSZ010004846.1:0-14037 GCA_028646595.1 Phalanger gymnotis
TGCTGCGGTGGGGCCTAAATAAATTTCTTGTTGTTTTCTCTTTAGAGAATCTCTCATACCTTGCGATTTCGGACCATTCAAACATATACATGATTATATTTGAGATCATAAATTCGGCCTTCCTACTACACATGAGTAAAATTTAATGATATGGGGTTTCTCATAATGGGGAGAGAGCCAACCTCAAAGTCATGAAGACTTGAGTCCATATCCTGACTCAGGCACACCAGTTCTGTGACCTTGGATAACAAACTTACCCTCTAGGTGCTACAGGCAACTCTGAGACTTTAAGAGGCAAAGGAAGTGCTGACCTACATGGTCTATGGCTTGTTTTTACCTCTAAAATGAAACCACAGGTCTGAAATGAATAGGACAAAGTTTTGAAAGAATGTGCCATAGATTCTAAAGGCAATGTTTAGTTTTTAAGCATATACACATATATGGATATATATAATTTATTATTATTGTATAAAATATATTATATATAAGCATTTATAATCTAAGCTTCCAACTCTGCCTCTCCCCTCTCCAATTAACCAAACAAAAATAAAAATTCCCCTTACAAACATGCATAGTTCATAAAACTAATCCCGACATTAGCAATGCCTGAAAATGTATGCATCTTTCTACATTTAAGTTAATCTCATCTCTGATAAGAGTAAGTGGTACCCTTCAACTTCAGTCTTTCAGACTTGTGGTTTATTCTGACGTTAATGATTGTGCTAACAATGTATATATCAGAGTTATGGAAAAGTTTAAGCCAGAAAATAGTTTCTGGAGAGATGAATCTTATTTCAATTTCCCATTCAAATCTAAGTAATACAATCTGACCAATTCCAAAACATATTTTCAATCGATTTTATGATGTGACAGTTTGAATGCTTTGAAAACAGGCAGAAAGGAGCCAAAGGAAATATTTCAGTGTAAATAGAAATTCAGATTGAATCAACAACATTCCAGTGATCTATTTCACCTTTAATCCTGTCACAGGAGAATGAGGCAGGTTAAGATTAAACAGAAGAGAGAACATTGTAAAGAATTTAGCTAAAGTGCACCTGGTCCCATGGAGAAGTATTAATGTTGACCATTCACAAGAGCAAAACTTTGGAGAAAATAATACATGAAAATTTGCTTTGGAGAAAGTTTTTGAAATATATATCAGAAGTTAGATGAAGATGTTAGCACATTTAAGTCAGACAACAGGGGAATGCTGTCCTATGTGCCTAGAGATACTTAGACACATTGTTAGCGCTCCTACCCCTGAATTGTTACACAAAATCACCTAGTAAAGGAAACAACTGATTTAGGCATTGTAGATAGTAATAGAGCTTCAATTGGAATCTTGCTTCTCTACCATTAGTTCCAGTGTTCCTATCGTTGGACCAGGCTTTCCATCACCTCTCACTTTGGGCCTCCATTCTGAACAAAGCTGTCCCTCTCTCCTTTCAGTCACTGCCAATCTTCTCAAATATGTGGTCCCCACTTGTGGCCACAATTCCCTCCTTCTTCAGCCATTCCTTTAAGCTCCTAAATGAGGGTACAGGATCAGAGTTCTAGATGGATGGATCCAAGGGATTTCAGAAGTCATGTATTCCACCCCTATCATTATGTGAGGTCTTTAAAACAAATTGAAAAAATACTATTTTGAAGTAATTTAATCATTTTATCAATAATGCCAGCTTTTTAATGAAAGACTGTTCATTTGCCGGTCTCTCTCTTAGACCAAAGACAATGATGGCAATGGGCTCAAGACTTATATGCCCATTGGAAGAGGGTTCTTTGCAGTCAACAAGGGAAACCTTAGCTTCTACTCATTCTTTCCAAGAGCACAGCAATACGTGGCTTCTGTTACGAGGACAACACAAAAAAAAAGGATAAAGGAACTTCATATTCCATGAAATCAATCAGACTCAGAACAAAGCAAACATAAGACTTGCTTTATTTCAGGTGATGAAGAGTATATGTCCCAGAGGAGTGGGGATTGAGCTCATTACCTGGCATACTGTGGCTCTTTAATAAATGCCTGGAGGGTTGATTCAGCCCATGAAGTGTCAGGACAAATCACTGGCCCTCTCCAGTGTTCTCCACCTCCCCAAGTCCAAGCTAGAAGCAGAGGACTTCCAAATACTATGCAAATGGGAGAGTGTGTCATAGACTTGGGGCTGGGGGGGGGCGGAGTGTGCTGGTTGACAGGAAGAACAGGTTTTTGTGCTAGGAGGGCAATACATAAGTATTGATAAAATTAATTAAGTCAGGAGGGTTAATTATTTCAGTTGCTAATCATGGAGAAAGCACATTATGGGGTTATCCTGAGCCATGACCATGCATTCCCCAACAAAGCCTCAGGGCTACATCTAGAAAAGCCTTCTGGGGCCTGAGCTGCCAGTGTGAATGTGGATTTGAAGAGCAGCTCCAAGCCTGGGCTACACATGCAGGATCTCATCTGATTCTCTCACCCTCCCTGGGTGGTATTATTAGCTCTATTTTACAATGGAAAGTGAGGCTCCAAGAATTCTGGTGCCCAAGGCCCCATATCTCAAGATGGTCAGCAAGATGGCAGATGGTTCAGATCCCTGGGCCTGGAGTCAGAAACAGTGAGCTCAGATGTGACCTCAGACACTTCCCAGGTTTGTGACATTGGGGGAGGCTCTTCAGCTTTCCTTGTCTCCCTTTCCTCTTCTCCCCAGTGAGGCTGGTAAGAGCACTCATCTTCCTGGTTTCTGGGGAGGATAACTTGGCCAAGGGCTTTCCCGGCCTTAAAGAACTTAATAAATGCTAGCTAGTACCTATAATCTGAGGGCCCTTCAATCCTCAGTATCCTGTGCTGTTCCAGTCTCTGCTCCTTCTGACATTCTATGGTGTAAGGACTCTGCTATCACTGATATCCCTTCTTCTCAATGGCCTGCCAGGTCTAAAGCTATTCTCTGAGTCACTTCCCAGGCTAGACATTCTATATTCCAAGCTCTCTAACAGCCTTGACATTCTATGCTCTAGTACCTTGCCAGAATCTGACATTCTAGGCTTTTGTTTCTTTTAAGATTTTTGAAAATAATTTTTATATTAGTCACTGAATATATCTCAACAATGCTGCAACTGAAAAGGATGAGGATGATTCCATTCAAAATTTGTCCCCTTAAAACCTAACTTTTTAAAAAACATTCTGCAAAAGAAATTGAAGGAATTAGAAAGGGCAATGAGGAAACAAAACTCCCTCCTTGCAGATATGATGTTATAGTTACAGAATCCTAGAGAATCAACTAAAAAACTATTTACAACAATTGAGAATGTTTGAAAAGTTGCAGGATATAAATAAAACCACATGAATCACCAGGATTTCTATATATTACCAACAAAGCCCAGCAGCAAGATATAGAGAAATTTTCTTTAAAATAAATATATGCAATATAAAATATTTGGGAGTCTACCTTCCAAGACAAAACCAGGAACATAATTACAAATCACTTTTCACGCAAAAAAGTCAAATCTAAACAACTGGAAAAATATAAATTGCTCGTGGGTCGTCCAAGCTGATACAATAAAAGAACAATTCTACCTGGATTAATTCACTTAATCAGTGCCATA
This sequence comes from Phalanger gymnotis, assembly GCA_028646595.1. Classification (NCBI taxonomy): domain Eukaryota; kingdom Metazoa; phylum Chordata; class Mammalia; order Diprotodontia; family Phalangeridae; genus Phalanger; species Phalanger gymnotis. The sequence goes on from JAQQSZ010004846.1 coordinate 3,583, forward strand.
TCAACCAAACTAACAAAAATATTTTCTAGAGCTAGAAAAAATAATAAGAAAATTCGTCTGGAAGAACAATAGGTCAAGAATATCAAGGGAAATAATGAAAAAAATTCAAAATAAGGTGGCCCACCTGTATCACATCTAAAACTGTATTATAAAGCAGCAATCATCAGAACTATTTGGTATTGGCAAAGAAGTAGAGTGGTGGATCAGTGGAATAGATTAGGTACACAAGACAAAGTAGTCAATGACTATATATATCTACTGTTTGATAAACCCAAAGACCCCAGCTTCTGGGATAAGATCTCACTACTTGACAAAAACTGCTGGGAAAACTTTAACACACTGTGGCAGAAACTAGGCATAGACCAACAGCTTACACCTATACCAAGATGAGGTCAAAATGAGTACACAATTTAGACATAAAGGGAGATACCATAAGCAATTTAGGAAAGCAAGGAATTGTTTATCTTTCAGATCTTTGCAGAAGGGAAGAATTTATGACCAAAAGTGAAATTGATAACACAAAGGATGCAAAATGCAGAATTCTAATTACATTAAATTAAACGTGTTTTGCACAACAAAAGAAATGCAGCCAAGTTTAGAAGCAAAATAGACAGATGAAAAACAATTTTTGCAGCCAGTGTCTCTGACAAAGACATCATTAAAAAAAAGGTAAAGAACAGATTTAAATATATAAGAATAAAAGTTATTCCCCCAATTGATAAATGTTCAATGGATATGAACAGGCAGTTTTCAGATAAAGAAATTAATATTATCTAATTTCATATGAAAAAATACTCTAGATCACTATGGATTAAGAAATGCAAATTAAAACATTTCTGAGATACCACCTCACACCTATCAGATTGACTAATGCTGAAGAAGATGTAAAGAAATTGGAACACTAATGCATTGTTGGTGGTGGTGTGAAATGATCCAAACATTCTAGAGAGTAATTTGGAAGTACATCCAAAGGGCTATAAAACTATATGTACCTTTTTGATCCAGCAATACCACTACTAGGTCTGTATACCCAGTGAGATCATAATAAAGAGAAATTACTCACATATACAAAAATATTTATAGCAGCTCTTTTTTGTGGGGGCAAACAATTGGAAATTGAAGGGACACCCATCAAATGGGGAATGGCTGAATAAGTTGTGGTACATGAGTACAATAGAATACTATTGTTCTATAAAAAAGGAGGAGCAGGCAGATTTCAGAAAAACCTGAAAAGACTTACACAAACTGATGCGGAGTGAAGTGAGCAGAAACAGGAGAACATTGTACAAAGTATCAGCAACACTATTTGATGAACAACTGTGATAGACTTACCTCTTCTCAGCAACACAATGATCTAAAGCAATTTCACAAGACTCCTGATGGAAAATGCTAACCACATACAGGGAACTAAATGTAGAGCAAAGCACTTTAATTTTGTCTTATTTTTTTTCTTTCTTATGTTTTTTTTCTCCTTCATTCTGATACGTACTTCACACTAATGTGGAAATGTATTTGACAAGATTGTACAGGTATAACTTTTATCAAACTGTTTGCTCTATTGGAGAGGGGCAAGGGAAGAGAGGAAGGGAGAAAAAACTGGGAACTCAAAATTTTACAAAAATGGATGTTGAAAACTGTCTTTACATGTAATTGGGAAAAAATAAAATACTATCAAGATATAAATAAATAGAAATATTCTGCATTCATTGACAATCATAATAACATCAATAATTGTCGTATTGATAATGGTACAACATGGGATTATATTTTTGATCATCATTTTTCTTTTATCCATAAAACCCACTGTGTTTTTATGTTCTCCCCTAGATTTTGTGTGGCAAGATCTGAGTTTGAATTTACAAAATAACAAAGACCTGATATAAATTTTATTGATTAAAGTTTTTTATCCTGAGTATTCTAAGCTAGTATTTACTAAAGTATCCTGTCCCTTCTCTTACCTTGGCCCATGTAACAGAGAACATCGAAATTGTTTTTTAACTGCCCATAACTTGGCATGTTCTAAGAACTCTTTTGTTGGGCAGGTAGGTGACACAGTGGATAGAGTGCCAGGCCCAAAGTCAGGAAGACTCATCTTTCTGAGTTCAAATTCGGCTTCAGAAATTTACTACCTGCGTGACCCTGGACATGTCACTAAAAGAGTTAGAGTCAGAACATGACTAAATGCCACTCCTTTAAAGGCAGTATGCTCTAGGGAGGGGTATCCACAGCAGAAGGTTAAAAGAAGAAAAACACCTTACTTTTAAAAAAAGATTCTGCATTCATTGTGAATCATAATAACATCAATATTTATCTTACCTGAAGATTGTACTGCATGGAATTATATTTTTGATTATCATTTTTCTTTTATCCACACAAGTCACTCTGTTTTCATGTTCTCTCATAGGGTTTATGGGGAAGGATCTATGTATTAATTTTAAAAAAGCAAAAAAGGCCTGTTACGAATTATATTGAAATAAAGATTTTCAGCAGATTTTGGGCTGGTGTTCACTAAATTATCCAGTCCCTGCCCTTTCCTTTGCCCAGGGAATAGAGAAGAAATCAATTGTTGTTTTTTTTAACTGCTTCTAGTCCATGGCATTGTGTGTTCCTTTTTTATTTTTTAGTTTTATTTTTAGATTACAACACTCAGTTCCACAAGTTTTTGAGTTCCAAATTTTCTCCTCCCTCCTTCTCTCTCTTCCTTCACAAGATGGCATATAATCTGATATAGCTTCTACATATACTTTTGCATCAAAGTTATTTACATAGTAGTCAAGTTGTAAAGAAAACTTATAACAAATGTAACGAACTATGAGAAATAAAAAACGAAACCAAAAAAGAAGAAAAAAAGGAGAGCAAATAGTTTGCCTCAATCTGCATTAAGACTCTAACATTCTTTCTCTAGATGTCAATAGCTTTTTTTCTATCATGAGTCTTTTGGTGCTCTTTTACAACCTTCTATTGCTCTGAAGAGTCAAGTCTATCAAAATTATTCATCACAGATACTGTGTGTCTGTAATCAGTAGAATGTTCTCCATGGGGCAGCTAGTGGTGCAGTGAACAGAGCACCAGCCCTGAAGTCAGGAGGACCTGAACTCAAATACAGCCCCAGACACTTGACACACTTAGTAGCTGTTGCCCAGCCTTCCCCCCTGCAAAAACAAAAAAAAAAGATAGTTCTCTACAAGATACCTGAGAAGATATCATTTAGAAGCTCTGCTTGTATTTTGACAAAAATATACATTTATGTCATCAATTGACAATAAAAATGAACTTACGCATGAGACCATGATAATAATGATGATGATTAAATCCATAGTGTCATTTGAAAATATGTTTTATTCAGCTTTTTAATGGGAAAGCCAAAACATTTACTAGTTTCTTAACACCATATGAAAATTTTCCACAAAGCAACCATGTACTACTGCACAAAGACATTACATACAGATATAAAAATGTATGAATACTTAATCAACCCCTTGTAAAATAATAATGCAATAAAATAAGTCACTAGTTCAGGGATTACAAACAAAAAACTACTAACCAAATGGAGACTTGATGAAATCCTAAAAAATGCATTTGTCAAAGAAAAATCATAAAAATAATTGATAATTATGTGAAAGAGGATGGTGATGATGGTGGAAAAATATACCAAAATTTCAGAGATACTGCTAAAGTAGTCCTGAGAGGGAGATTCATATCTCTACAAATGACCATTAACAAAATAGAAACAAAAATTTGTAAAGAACAGAATATGCAATGAAAAAATTAAAAATCCAAGAAATAAAGTTAAAATAAGCACATGAGAATTATATGGATAATTAGAGGAGAAATAGATAAATTGGGCAAAAAAAATAATCAAAATAAATGAAGCTTAAAGTTGTTTCTTTGAAAAAAAACATAAAATTGATAAACCATTAACTAATTTGATTTTTTTTAAAAAATGGGCAGAAATTCAAATCGACAAAATAACAAATGAGTGAGCTGAAATCTCACAAAACTAGAAAAAAAAGAATAATTACAGCATGTATAGAACTCTATGATAACACAATTGAGAACACAAAGAAATAGAGGAACATATTAAAGAATTTGAAATACCCAAAATATCAGAAAGCCAAAACAAAACCTTCAATAGCCACAAAATAGATCTAGCTATAAAGGAACTGACAATTGGTCCTGATGTATTGATAGGAGAATTCTACCATGCCTTTAAAGAACAATAAGTATCAAAGCTTCACAAACTATTCTCCAAAATCAAGAAAGAATGCCCGCTACCAGAATCTTTTTATGAGACAAATATATTCCTAATACTGAAATTTGGAATGATAAAATACAGGGAAAAAAGGTATAGGCCAAAATTATTAATGAATAGGGAATCATGAAATGTATACAAACTACTGTACACACATTACAGAGATTTAACCAAGAGAATAGTTGTTACAGCAAGGAGGGATTTATACCAGGGATGCAAAGATAGTCCAATATTAGGAAAATCACCAATGTAATTATCACATTAAAACCAAACACCCCAAACCAGATGATTATCTCAATAAATGAAGAAAAAGTTTTTGAGAAAATTCAGCATAATTTCTGCTAAAAATCCCACAACATATAGGCACAACAAGATGGTTTTCAATACCACAAGAAAAGCATCATAATTTTGGGGAAACGCTAGAAACTTTCTTAAGATATTCAGTTGTAAAATAAGGATGCCCACTCTTCCCCATATCATTTGATAACTTTCTAGCAATGCTAGGAACAGCAATAAGATGAGAGAAAGAAATAAAAGGCATAAAGAAAGGTGAAGAGAAGATGAAATTATCCCTGTAGTCTGATGATATGATGCCGTATCTGAAAAATCTTAGGAAACCAGTAAAGATACTAATCAAGGAAGAAATATTGAAGGTGATAAAGTTAACTCTCAAAAATGAATTGTACTTGTGTATAATAATAAAAAAATCCAAAACACTGTAATGGAAAAAGAAATGCCATTGAAAATATCTTCAAAATGAATAAAATATCTAGAGATCAATCTATCAGAGGAAACAAATATTTGTACAGATTCATTCACAAGGGACTCCTTAAAGAAATGAAGGAAAAACTAAAATAGCAGGATGAATATTCAAAGGTCGTGGCTAGTATATTCCAATAAAATAAAAGTGATGGTATTACCAATTTAAACATTTTATGCTATACCAATCAAGGTGCCAAGATGATAGTTTATAGAATTTACAAACAATAACAAAAACCATTTAGGAAACCAAAAGATCTCAATTATTGAGTGGAATGATGAAAAGAAATAGGTATGACAGAGGAATAGAAGTTTGAGTCCTACAACTACATTGTAAGGTTTCAATAAGCAAAACAATCTAGTAGTGATTTTAAAAAAATAGGGAGATCTATTGATGGAGCAGACTAGACAAGAAAAGATTAGAAACGATGCAACTCTGTCTGATAAATGGGAAAAAAATATAAATTACCTAGGAATGAAATACTGGGAAAATCAATACCTTCAAAACAGAAACATGATCTTCATATTAGTGATCATATTATAAAATGATTAGAAGAGAAACAGATCATTACTTATCACAGCCCTGAGTAAGAGATATCTTAACAGAACAATAGAAGGTTCAAAGATAGCTCCAGAAGACTCATGATAGAAAAGGCTATCCACACCCAGAGAGAGAATTATAGAGTCTGAATGTAGATTGAGGCAAAATATTTGCTCTTTTTTCCCCCTTCTTTTTTGGTTTTGGTTTTTCTTTCTCAAGATTCATTCCATTGGTTATAATGCTTTTTTAAAACTTGAATATTGTATAAATAAGTTTAATGCAAAGGTGTAAGTATGTATATGTACATATATATGCTTAATATACAGATGATGTATATATATGTATATATGCTTAATATATATGTATAATGCAAAGATATATATCAGATTACATGCTGTCTTGGTGGGGGGAGAAGTGAGGAGATGGAGAGGAGAAAACTTAGAACTCAAAAACTTGTGGAAATGAGTGTTGTGAACTAAAAATAAAAAATAAATTAAAAAAATTGAATTCCAGGTCCTCTCTCTCCCTTTCCCCCCCACTGAGATAGGAAGCAACTTGATATAGATCATATATGAGCAGTCATGCAAAAGACATTTACATATTAGTCATGTTACAAAGGAAAATACAGGCAAAAAAAACTCCAAGAAAAATAAAGTTTAAAAAATAGTATGCTTTGACCTGCATTAAGCCTCCAACTGTTTTTTCTCCACAAGTAAGCAACACTTTTCATCATTAATCCTTTGGATTTATCATAGTTTATTCTGTTGGGGAGAATAAATAAGGAATTCACAGCTGATCATACAATATTGCTCTTACTGTACATAGCATTTTCCTGGCTGAAGCTCTGTTTTCCAAGATGTTAACTCTATTTCCTTATCTTTCTTCCATAGTTCTCTTTCCTTTTGCATTTATGTTTTAGAATTTTCATTTCATTTACAAAATAATTGTAATTAATTGTGAAAATTCTCTTTTTCATCTATTTTCAGAATTTTACAGACAGCTAGGTGATACAAGAGGTAGAGTGCAAGGATTGGACTTAGGGAGACCTCATTTCACATCTAACCTCAGACACCGACTAGCTGTGTGACCCTAGGCAAGTCATTTAACCCCATTTACCTCAGTTTCTTCATATGTAAAATGAGCCAGGGGAAAAAATGGCAAACCACGCCAGTGTCTTTGCCAAGAAAATCCCCAAAGGGGTCACAAAGAGTCAGAAACAACTGAGAAATGACTACACAACAAAAGAAGTCTGTTTGAACTTCTGCTTAAACTTTTTTTGAGGCTTTGTTTATAGATGTTTTGGTCATTCACTTATTCTAAGTTTGTTGCTTGAGCATCCATCCCTGTCATTCTAATACCACATTACAGTAAGATTCTTGTATGTTTGCTCCTCCTCCGGGGCCTTTTTCTTTTGAACTTTTGATCAATGCTTTGCTCTCTGGACTTGTGGAGAGAATGCCTGGGGTATCTTGTGTCCCCTTGGGTGCTGCTGTTGCTTTCTTGGGGTGTGGAGTGTTGTGTTATTCCAGTATATCAGGGCCAGCACCTACAAACTTTCCTTATTCTCAAAGCTAACTGATCTGGGTAATTCTGAATAATGCACAGTGGGTCTGAGCTCTGAAATGTACTGATTTTGGTTTTGGAGTTCAATCTAATTTAACTCCTACTGGACTCAACCCACTATCAGGTGTCTGGAATAATCTACAGGTTCAAAGTGACAGAACTTTAGGATCCCCTGTAGCCTGGCTTTCTTCCTTTAGTTATTCAATGGCAGCCTCTAGGAATAATTGGGCCCTGGTTCTCTGAACCTGACCTGCTGCTAGGGACAGGGCATCTCTAAACATGATTTCCTGCTTGCTTCTATACACGTTCCTCAGTGAGGACAAAGTCAAGGGTCCATGAAGACTGTTTGCTTTAGAGTGCCACTCCTAAGCCCAGGTCTCTGCCTGGCTCTGTGATGTAGCCCTGAATAACAAGTAGCACACCTTTCAATGGGACCATGACACTTCTACCTCAACAAGGGCAGGTCCTCTGTTTAGGCCTAAGAAGTATTTCTTCTCACCCTGGTGTATCGCTATGCATAGGCTCTCACCGAGCTCCCACAATAGAAAGTTCCACATAGTTTAATAATGGCTAGAGCCTCTCACTGCTGTCCCCAGACCAATTCTGACTTGAATTTTAGAATATCTCAGTGTGAATTTCTTCTTGGATTTCCCATTCACTACTCAGTCTGGAACACTTTCTATGTCTTTGTGGTGCAATTATGGGGGTGAGCTTGTCTGTGTTTGATGATGTCATGGCCCATGGCTTACACATAGTCTAGTAACTAGCAAGGAAAAGTTATTGAAGCTCACTATATGAAACTCCTCTAGGAGGGTATATCAGCAAGGCAATAATCACAAAACAAATGATAATTGTCAAAATGCCTACATGGTTCCATATCACAAAATATACAAGACTCTCCACATACAAAGTAAAAGAAGTAAACCACTTATTCAGACACCAGAAGACTAGATTCCGTAACCAATATGCCCAATCCACCACAGCAGCAAAAAATTCTATACACCATCCCACAACAGAGAACCACTCCATTCCACAACCTTCTACCCCTCGCTGAGACCTTGCCATCAGCAAGCAACCTTACAGCACAGATTTTAGAGGTCTGCTTTCTTTCCCTCATCTCTAACTGCAGTAACTTCTCTCAGTGACAGTTTCCTTTTTCTCTCACCAAGCACCCGCCACTACATGTGACTTAAGCTTCCTGTGACATAAGAAGGTCACAAGGCCTATTAATGGTTGGCAAACATTTTCAAATCTAAATTACTATTAATTTTGGCCCAAAGATCTTTCTTATCCATTATATAGGTCAATGGGAGTTTTGGGATAATGGGTGTCAACAGAACTTTACACAACAATATAACAAGGATAACACAAGATAAGCATATAAAACAATGTCATTTCCCCCTCAAACAGACGGAGCTCAAAATCTTGGGGTAAGGGGTGAAGGGCTCATCTTCCATAGCTTCTTCCTGCTGAAATTAGATGTAGAGCTATCCCTGCCTCCAAGAGGTCAAGAGTCCCATTCCAGAGGTCAGTTCTTTAGCTGGCATCCAATACTTGGTCACCCCCAGGTCCAGGGATGACACATCACAGTCAAGGACAGGTCCAAGGGTTACATCAGCCTTGAGCAATCAGGTCTGCTGGTGCATGGTACTAAGCCTACAGAAAACAAATCTAGCAAACAAATTTAACAAACACGAGCTCAAAAGAAACAAATAGACTATAATAGCCTCATTCACAGTAAAATACATGAGTCAAGGGTACAATTTGGAAATCACTTTCTCCTGAATAAACAATCATTACAATATTGTCTTTCCCATGCGTTATAATTTCCACAGCCTTTGGAGCATCTTCTGGCTTGTGCTTTATCCATACTTTAACTCCCAATTTTATTCCATCAGTAGACCCAAACCCCTCCTTTCCTCTGCCAGTTATTTTAGAAAGAGGGTCATTTTTCAAAAGGGGCATTGTTTCACAAGGAACAATAATCACTCAAACTATTCTATCATTTCTACAAAACCATATAAGTTCTTCACCCAAATTCTGGAGTGTCACAGTAATTTCCCCTTGATAAGTAGAATCTATCACTCCAGCCAATACATGTATTCCCTGAGCTGCTAATCCTAATTTAGCTAATATCCATCCAAAATGTTTCTTATGGATTCTCATACATATTCCAGTAGAGATGTTTCTTATCTCTTTTTCTATCCAAACAAAAATTCTCTAAACAATGAAAATCATATCCTGCTGAATCAGGTATTCCTGGATATGGTGGTGGGACATCTTCTCTCACACTCCAATACTCAGTATTTGAGATCTTATGTTTCTGCTGTTTCCCAATTTGCAGATTTGGGTCATCCTTCTGGCTAGAGGTGTACCTCCCCCTTATGGTCTATCATGCAAATTATGCAAAGCAGTGAACAAATTATCCATCCAATGTTGATACGAAATTGTGAGAACTTAATTTTCTTAACTGTTTTTTCAACCATCCATTCATTCTTTCTATTAAGCCAGATGCTTATGGATAATATGGAATGTGATACATCCCCTCTATATTGTTTAACACACAATATCTCTTTATCTCATTACCTTTGAAATGTGGCCCATTGTCATTTTGAATCTGCATTGGGGTTCCATAATGTAGAATTATAGTATCTAGATTTTTACATGTGTTTTTCTGGGTTGCATTCTTATAAGGACAAGCCATTAGTGCACCTGGATAGGTGTCAACACAAGTACATATAACTTTGCATCCCTTATCTTGTGGTAGTGATTCAATATAATCTATCTGCCAAATTTGGGCTGGAACTTTTCCCTTGCTGTTTCCCCAGTTAGTAGCCTAGGAACAGTTTATTCCTTTTCCAGTGATATTGGATCTGCTTCTGATTCTAACCGTTCCCATTCTACATTCCATGACTAAATTAAGTCTTCAAAGATTAAATAGCCAGGAAACATTGGATTCAGGACTTGAACCTAGGTCTCCTGATTTCAGATCTAGTGTTCTCTCCAACATAATGTATTACTTCTGAAGAGATCATTGAGTTCCTAAATATACCTTTGAGGATTCTTTTCCCATCAGCCCAGATTCTCAATTAGTTGCTATGCCTCTCCCAGAATTCCCCACTGCTGATTTCCCAACTTAAAAGCAGAATAGTCAGTCAATAGATATTTGAAAGGTGCTTAATAGGCCACTAGGCACTATTTTCATTCCCTTGTGTATAGAAGGAGCCAAGGAGATGAAAGGAGATGCTCCCAGGCAGAACAAGCCAGTCCCTCAAACACCTTCAGATCACCACGCGTCCGTCAGCTTGGAAAAGACCTTTCTTCTCTGACTTCTCAGATC
>JAQQSZ010004847.1:0-14037 GCA_028646595.1 Phalanger gymnotis
GTAGCTGCCCCACCTGTGCGGCCCCCCTCCCCCCGGGGCAGTGGCCAAACAGCAAACTCCCTGTCCCCAGAAGCTTTTCCCACTAACCTACTCTGTTGTCTTTGGTGTTTGTGGGTTGAAAAGTCTGGTAACTGCTGCAGCTCACTGATTCAGGGCTCTAGGGCATGCTCTGCCCAGCTTCTGGTCTCAAGCTCCTGGTCTCGTTGGTCCGTGCCACCCATGCTGGGCTCTGCTCCGCTCAGCTCTGCTCCCCTCTGCTCCCAGCTCCGTGCATGATAGATGTTACCCAGAAACTATCCAGGCTGTCCTGGCCTAGAGCCCTGCTTCCCTCTGCTACCCTGTGGGTTCTGCAGTTCTAGAACTGGTTCAAAGCCATTTTTATAGGTTTTTGGAGGGACTTGGCGGGGAGCTCACACTAGTCCCTGATTTCCAGCCGCCATCTTGGCCTATCAGTTCTATTTCTGCAAGAGGACAGCACATTTCATCATGAGTACTTTGGAATTGTGGTTGGTCATTGTGTTAATAATCAGAGTTGCTAAGTCTTTCTAAGTTGATTTTCTTTAGAATACTGTTGTTACTGTATGAATTTTTTTTTCTGGTTCTACTCACTTCATTTAGCATCAGTTTTATATAAGTCTTTCCAAGTTTTTCTGTAACCTTCCTTTCAGTCACTTACAGCAAAATAATATTCCATAACATTTATATATCATAACTTGCCTCAGTTTTCAAATCTTTGCTACTAAAAATAGTTGCTTTAAATATTTTGTATGTATAGATCCTTTCCCTCTTTTTTTGATCTTTTTAGGGTACAAAGCTAATAGAGATATCTCTTGATTAGAGGGTCTGCATAGTTTAAGAGCTTTTTGGATATAATTCCTCATTGCTTTCTAGAATGGGTAAACTAGTTCACAGCTGTACCAATAGTGCATTAGTGCACCTTTTTTCCCCACATCCCCTGCATCTTTAGTCATTTTCCTTTTCTGTCATTGTGGTCAATATGATAGATGTGAAGAAGTTGCTCAGAGTTGTTTTAATTTGCATTTCTCTAATTATTAGTGATTTAGATTTTTTTTAATCTGACTATTGAGAGCTTTGATTCCTTCCTCTGAAAACTGCCTATTCATATCCTTTCACTGTCTATCAATTGGAGAATGGCTCTTATTCTTGTAAATTTGACTCAAATACCTATATGTTTTAGAAATGGAGCTTTTCAGAGAAACTTGCTGCAAAGATTTTTCCCTCAGTTCCCTGCTTTTCTTCTAATTTTAGCTGCATTGGTTTTGTTTGTGCAAAAAAAACCCCTTTAATTGTATATAATCATCAAAGTTATCCATTTTACCTCCTCTGAACCTCTTATCTTTTTTTGTCATAAACTCTTTCCCTATCCACAGACCTGACAGGTAATTAACTTTCTGCTTCCCTAATTTGTGATATCACTCTATATGTGTAACTCACATACAGATTTTGAGTTTCTCTGGTAACAGTGTGAGATGCTGGTCTAATATTAAGTTTCTGCCAGGGTACTTTCCAGTTTTCCTAGCAGTTTTTGTCAAATAGTGAGATCCTGCCCCAATGACTGGGATGTTGGTTTTTATTGAACACTAGGTTACTGTACTCATTCACTTCTGCATATTGTGTACCTAATCTGTTCCATTGATCAGCCTCTCTATTTCTTTCCCAGTACCAAATTCTTTTTGACAATTATAGTTCTTTAGTATTGTTCGAGATCTTCCTTCTGGTTTTTTTTAAATTGATTCCCTTGAAATTCTTGATTTCTCCCTTCTCCTTTCCTTCTTGTTTTTTTAATTGATTCCCTTGAAATTCTTGTTTTTTTTTGTTCCTCCAGATGCATTTTATTATTTTTTCTAGCTCTGTATCTTTTGGTAATTTGATTGCTATGGCACTGAATAAATAAGTTTTTTGGGGTAATATTTTCATTTTCATTATATTGGCTCAGACTGCCCCTGAGGATTTACTCTTTATTTGTGCAAAGTATTTTATAATTATGTTCATATAGTTCCTGTGTGTTTCTTGGCTTGTAGACTCCCAAGTACTTTATACTGTCCGTAGCTGTTTTACATGGAATTTCTCTTTCTGTCTCTTGCTGCTGAGTGTTGTCAGCAATATATTGAAATGCCAAGGATTTTTTATATATCCTGCAACTTTGCTGAAATTGTTTTTTTAGTTGACTCTCTAGGGTTCGTTAAGTAAACCATCATATTTTCTGCAAAGAGTGATAGTTTGTTTCCTCATTGCCTATGTTTATTCTTACAGTATCTTTTTTCTTGTTTGGTGCTATAGCTAGCATTTCTAGTACAATATTGAATAGTAATTGTGATCATGGCCATTTTTGTTTCAGTCTTGTTCTTATTGGAAAGTCCTCTAGCTTATCCTTCTTAACAGATAATGCTTGCTCTTGGTTTTATATAGATACTACTTATCATTTGAAGGAAAGTTCTGTTTATTCCTGTCTAGCATTTATAATAGGAATGGATACTGCATTTTGTCAAAAGCTTTTTCTGTGTCTATTGAAATAATCATAATTTTTGTTGTCCTTGTGCTTAATAAGGTCAAGTGTGCTTATAGTTTTTACTAATATTGAACCAGCCCTATATTCCTAGTATAAATTCCATCTGATCATAGTGTATGATCATTTTGTTGTAGTGTGGTGATTCCCTTGCTAGTATTTTATTTTAAAATTTTACATCAGATTTCATTAGAAAAATTGGTCTATTGTTTTCTTTTTTGATTTTTCCAGGTTCATGTAGACATGCCATATTTATATCATACGTAGAATTTGGTAGGATTCCTTCTTTGCCTATTTTTTCAAACAGTTTATGTAGTATTGGAATTAATTGTTCCTAATTGTTTGGTAGAATTCTGTTGTAAATCCATCCGGTCCTAAGTTGTGTCTTTTACCTTAGGGAGTTAGTTTATTTATGGTTTGTTCAATTCCTCTTTCTAAGATATGAGTATTTAAGTGTTCTAGTTATTGTGTTCTCTTAATCTGGAGAATTAATCCTTTTGTAAATATTCATTCATTTCATTAAGATTGTTAGTTTTGTTGGCACAGAATTGGGTAAAGTAATTCTTAACAGTTGCTTTTATTTCATCTTCATTGGTAGTGAACTCACCAGACTTTTGATACTGTAGATTTGAATTTTTTTACTTTTTTAAAAAAATCACATTAACTAATATTTTATTTTATTGGTTAAAAGAAGCTCCTAGTTTTATTTATTAGTTTAGTTTTTTAACTTTAAATTTTGTTACTCTCTCCTTTGATTTTCAGGATTCCTATTTTGATGTTTGGAGTTTTAAAATTTGTTATTATTCTCATTTTTTAGTTGTCTACCAAATTTGTTCAGCTACTGTTTTTCTCTTTTATTGCTATGTTTTTAGAGATATAAAAATCAGAGGATCTAGTCCAAATCCTATTACATGTGATCTGTGTGACTTTGGGCAAGAAGCTTAATCTTTCTGGACTTTGATTTCCTCTACAAAATTGGGAGATGAGGTGAGGGTAAAACTATCAAAGTTTTTCCAAAGTCCCTTCAGATCCTAAAGCTATGATCCCTGAGACAATACGTTATTGATGTGGGCCGTTAGCCAAGAGAACGAAATGGCTTCATAAGCCCGAATCGGACAATATCATATTATTTACATTCTTTCTCTGTTTGTGCATGTATGTACACGTTTAACATATTGAACTATCAACTGATTGTATGGTATTGGTGCCCTCCTCAGGATGGCAACCTCAGTTGAAAATGCTTAATGAAAAGTGTAAAAACATTATTGACTTTTCTATTAGAACTTTTTCCCCTTGTTTCCTCTTCCCCTCTTGTAAAATAGTTCCCTGAGAAAAGCAAGAGCTGAAGGGAGAAAAAGATGCTGCCAGAATTAAATATCCTGTCATGGTGGCCCAATGTCATCTAGAGAAAGTAGAGCTGGAATGAAAAACTTCTGTCTTTTATTAGTAACTGTCATTTTTAGGATTCTTGGCCAAAAGAGAACAAATTCAAAAGAGAAACATCAACTGTGTGTGCAGTCTTATTCCTCTCTTAAAAATGCATCGAAGAATCCTTGCTTCCATAAATTTCTCTAATATGATATTATGATATGTTATATGATAGGAGTTATGAGGTTGTGAGTTAGTTGGAACCGGGAGCTACAGAATCCTTAGATTTTGGAAGTTAATCTTTGTGACACGGTCTACCTGAGGAGGGCTAGGGGCAATTCAAGTGCACTGACAGCCGCTTCTCTGAAGGGGCTATAGTAATTTAAGGTCCATGTTCTGAGAATGTTTTACACACCAGATGGTGGGGAGGATCTCATCACATACAAACAAAAGCTTGATGTGAAATGTAATACAAAAAAGCAATGTAGAAACAAATCAGTTTAATAGAAATTTTAAACTGCCTTTACTATGGTAGCAATGAGTTTAAAAAAAACTTGTTTTAAAAAAACTTTCTACACGTTAAAAAACCTGGAAGACTTTATCAACAATGTTTTTAGCTTACACGAGTGTTTTATCTTCCATCATTTTTATAAACTATAGATTCTCTTTGTCTTTGGCCAAGTTTTATCTGTCAGTCTGCAAGTGGATCGATCCTTCTGTAAAAATAGTAGCCTTTCTTTCTCCTTGCCTTACCATGCAAATTGCATATTATTGATAGATATACCCATGTTAAATATAGAGAGGTTGACCTAAGTATTCTCTGGAAGATGCTAGAAACAACTGGGGGTCTCTAAAGTAGCTTCACAGATTCAAGATTTTCTGAGTTTCAGGTGCCAAATACGTGCCTTGGTGTTTTAGCCAGGTCTTTCAAATGCCTTAAATCCTAGGGAAAAGACCTACATCCTCAAAATTACTTTTTAAAAACCATCTAAATTCCACTGATCCCTTTAAGTAGGCTGCCATCTAATCTGACCCCCTCTGAATGTCATTATTTCCTGCCATGTTGACATCCTGAGTCATAATGATTAAAAAGCAGGTCAAGGCATCTGACTACTAAACATATTTTCACCCAGACAAACCACCTGAAAAAGTTAGGAGGGGTGGAATGATATCTTGAGGGGGGCATGAAAACATAGAAACAGTAAATAGAACTTGTCTTGTCACTAAGTCTTGTTTGTGGGGACAGTTCCAACTGCTGACATAAACAGCAACAAGCTGCAGTTACTACCCTGAAGCAGCTGCTATGCAGTAACATTAAAAACACATTCCACCACATTTACCCCCCCCCTTACACTAGAATTTGTCTTTTGCTAGCCAAGTATTTCTATGTTTTGTTTTCCATTTGTGGTGGTGTGAAAACAGAGAGAAGCTCCAATAGTATGAAACTGTACATTAAAAATAATTTTTTTGCGGGGGGGAAGAGTTACTCTAAATATATACTGAGCCAATATAAGCCAGCAGTGTTTATGATGAGAGAAGCAGCAAAATTTTATCTTTTGCAAAATGAGGGAGGGAAAGTGAGTGGAGGAGTTGTAATGTGTGGAACACAGGGCATGGAAAGCTATAAAGCATTTAAAAATAGTTCAGTGCTGTGAAAATGGCTGGCTGGGACTGCATGCACTTTTATTGGGTAGCAAACAGGAAGGTTAATGGCAAACAAGAAGAGTCCAAGATAAAAGAACTAGAGTTCGTGATCGGGGGTTGGGCCAGGCGTGATGGAGAGAAGGACGTTCCCCCAAGAATGCCAAGGGGAAAGGAGGAAAAAAGAGGGAGACCCTCTCTGGATATTTGAATACTTCTTCCAGAGCTATGACAGATATCCAAAATTAAATATTAGTACTGGGGAAATACTACAGCTACCTCTCCTTCTCACCTCAACCAACAGTCCTCAGTGATGGGGCTTGACAATTCAGACCTGGGTTCTTTGGGTTATAGGAATCACTTAAGCTTCCGCCAGAAGATACTTTTGAAAATCCCAGTTAAGTGGCAATAACTATGTATTGGAGCATCGATAGGCAGTCTCTGGCCAGAAGGAAAGGGGGTGGGGAGAGAAGAGGAGGAGGCAGAGGGGAGAAAGATGACGAGAGAGAGAAAATTATTTTGGCATATGACTGGTATTGGATGATTCAATGAGGATACAAATATAAGCAAACATGACAATGTTTACCCTCAAGAGGCTTGCATTTTAATGGGGACTTCATTTAAAGGGGAAATAACCAAATATGGTACATGAATACTATTTTTTTCTGTAAGAAACGTCAATCTGGGAACCTTTGTGTGAACCAATGCAATTGAAAGTGAACAGAACAGAGCAATTTATATGATAACAACAAGTCTATAAAAACCTGCAACTTTGAAAGACTTGAGAATTGATTAATGTAATGATCAGCCTCAGTTCCAGAGAACTGAGGTTGAAGAAAGTTACTGTCATCCTCGACAGACATGATAGTTCCATTTTACAGAATGAAACAACTTTGTTGGGCATGGACAATGTAGAAATTTGTTTTGCTTGACTGTGAATATTTGCTACATGGTTTTGTTTTTCTTTTTTCCTTCTAAATTGAGGATTGGGGTGAGATAGCATGAAGAAAATGGATGAATGAATGAAAAATGGAAAAAATAGAATGAAGAAAAATGAGTGATTGTCAATGGAAGAAAAAATTAATGAGAGGAAAGGGGTGGTTACTCATAGATAAAAAGTCTAGAGAGAGAGTCCAGGCTTAACTAAGGTGAATTATGGCAGGATGGCTGGGGGTCTTTCTTTAACACGGTGGTCCCAGCAGGGAGTTACCAGTGTTAGGGCTGCTCTGTGCTTTTCTCTGAACCTAAAATTCAAGCCCCACTCCCTCAGCTATGATTCAAAGAAGGAGATCTTCCTGATTCAACTCCAGGGTCAGGACTAAGAACAAATTGACCTTCTCTGCTGGTTTTGAAAAACACAGCCCTCCAAATTGCTGGAGAATACATGTCAGGACTTGAGAGGGATAAAACACCAGGCTCATGCTTAGATCTGTCCTAAGCAGAATTCTGCCTCTGCAACACATGGTGACTAGGCTCATTTTCTCTTGCATGTGTGAAGATACATATTTCCTTCTGAATCAACATAATAGGTTCTAGTCCCAAGAAGATAAAGTTGGATTTTCATGTCGCTGGGAG
This sequence comes from Phalanger gymnotis, assembly GCA_028646595.1. NCBI lineage: Eukaryota > Metazoa > Chordata > Mammalia > Diprotodontia > Phalangeridae > Phalanger > Phalanger gymnotis. The sequence goes on from JAQQSZ010004847.1 coordinate 7,112, forward strand.
AGCAATGTTTCTATACAGGTCTCTGTATATGTAGGGGTTGGGGAAGTCAGTCAGGGTTCCTGAGATAGTCAAGTTATTGGTCAATAATGAATATTTACATGGTCACAGACTTAGAAAAAGGAGGGGCGTTAGAGATGGTCTAGTCCTGCCTCTTCATTCTGTAGATGAAGGAATGAAAACTAGCAGAGGTTGAGAGATATGTACAACATTACTAAGTTAGTAAGTAGCACATACTGCCACCACCCTGGTACAGCTCCTCATCTCCTCACCCTGAACTACTCCAGTATCCTGCTGCTTGCCTTTCCTACACAGGTTTCTCCCTGCTCCACTCTATCCTCCACTGAGCCACTCAGGTGATTTTCCTAAAGCATAGGTCAGACCATGTCACCCTCCAGTTCAGTAAATTCTGGTGGTCCTTTATCACTTGCAACAATGGTGTCAAATTCAAACTACATATTGATTCAGAAAAACACAAAACATTATCTATGTTATATTTTTATTTATTTTGTTAAACATTCATCAGTTATATTTTAATCTGGGTCACAAGTTGACACCTCAGACAGACAGGATCATATGCAAAATCTTCTGGTTTGGTGTTCAAAACCCCTTATAACCTAGCCACATAACTTCCCGCCTTTCCAGTCTTCTTACAGAGCCCCACTCCCACTCAAACACATGCTCTTTGATCCAGGGACGCGCGCCTCCTTGCTGTTCCTTGAACAAGACACTCCATCTCCTGACTCAAGGCGTTTTCCCTGGCTGTTTCCCATGCACGGAAATCTCTCCCTCTTCACCTCTTGGCTTTGTTAAGGATAACAGCTTTCTTCAGGTTCCAGCTAAAATCTCGCTTTCTACAGGAAGCCTTTGCCAATCTCTCTTAATTCTATACTTTCCCTCTTATTGATTATTTTCTCTTTATCCTGTGTATAATATGCTTGGACATAGTTGTTTTTATGTTGTCTCCCTTACGAGACTGAGCTCCTGGAGAACAGGGACCGACTTTTGTCTTTCTTTGTATCTTCACCACTCAGCATAGTGCCTAATAAGTGCTTAATAAATGTTTACTGACTGACTTCAAATCCATTTTTTCCTCTGACCCATTTGATGGTGACCTCAGGCCAGGTTACCAGACATAAATAAATATATTTCTGAGGGCTTACCTCCTTCTAGTTGTAGCATTCAAAAAGCGTTTTAACTGTAAAAAATTAACCCATTAAGATGTCTTGATGCCAGGAATACTGTAGATCAAATCCTTCTCCTGATACCTACTGACTCTGTGACCATGGGCAAATCACTTAACCCGTCAGTATTCTAGGCAACTCTAAGACTGTTGAGCTGCAGGCCTACATTGGTAGGGAAAGTTTTCTGACGTGGAAAGTTACAAATACCAGTGAAATCACAGGTGTATCCCAAGATGCAGTATTATTCCTATGAGTTTTTTTTTACTAAAATTATGATAGCCAAGGATGAGACTATGTGAATGGAGCATTGTTATAATGAAAGATTTATGAGATCTTAAAAGGTTAAAAGTATATTTTAGTATCTTTCAAAATAGCACATCTACACAAAAGATGACTTAATATGCTAATTTTTACATTAAATATTTTGAGATTGCTATTAATAATGACATAAACTAAACACCTCTAACAAGAGGTGATGACTCAATTGAAATGGAATGGATTAGAACTAAACCTTTTTTTTAAACATACAGTAAGCAGCACAAGAATGTTTGCTAAAACTGACAATTAATTTACATTTGGCAGGACTGAAATGGTCCTATCTACTCCTTTCTGAGACAGCAAATAAATTAAGTTGTCAGTGCAGACTCCAAGGCCAAAAGTCCTAACTCACAAAACCAGAAAATAATATATATAGGTAAGGCATTCACCCTGATAATTGAGATATCTCATTATACATTCCGCACACCCCAAAAGAACAAGTTACTGTCCCTTGTGATTTTCTTCCAGGTACTCAGGTCCCTGCTTTGCATTTTGTTAGAGACCCATTAATAAGTGTAGTCTTGAAAATCAATTCCTCTTTCTCTTGCCTTCCCTATCTCACAAGGGCCCAATAATGAAAGCCTCAAACCTGTTTTTAATAACCTGAACTCTTAATACTTAAACTTTTGAATCCAGTGAATAAAAGATTTCTTCAGTTTTTACAGTCTTACAGTTTTTATGCAAGTCCAATAGATAGGTGATAAAAATAGGGTTCAGAGCTTAGATTTAAAGTTCCAGTAGTGGTGGAGGTTAAGTAGGATTGACACATGGGATGGAATACCAGAGACACAAATGATAGACAATTAGTAAAATGCCAACTGAATCTCCCCCCAGTATGTACTAGCATTAGGTAGAATTTGGAGCCCTATCTCCTCCCTCTTCTTTTCCTTAACGAGTGATCTTATTATAGACACTTAGGGGTAGAATGCTATTGTATCATATGAGAAAAATAAGGGGTTCTTCTCTAAAGAACCTTCCAGATAGCCTGTTTTCTTCTTCTATGAAAGCCATTCAGCATAATGGAAAAATCTACCTTCCCCTTTCATCTTTAAAGACTTAAGTGAGATATATGGGAAATGCTCTGGACCTTGAATCAGGAGAGACTCAGGTTCAAATTACAGCTCTCACACTTCCTAGCACACGTTACCTAAACTCTGACCCATGTCAACTAACAAATCAATCAACAAGCATTTATTAAGTAGGTATTACCTTCCAAACACTATGAGGACCATTGAGTATACAAGGAAAACTAACAATCTCAGCCTTCAAAGAGCTATATTCTGATGAGGGAAATGCTGTGTAAATAGAGTACTGGATTAAAAGGGAAATCATTAGGGGCTGGAAAGTGGTACCAGGAAAGGTGTCCCAGAGGGGTTTAGTGCTTGAGATGAATCTGAAAGAAAGCCAAGGATTCTAAGAGTCAGTCATCTAGCATTTATTAAAAGCCTACTGTGTGCCAGGAAGTGTTAGGAAGAAGTTAAGAGTAATTGCAGTATGTAGAGAGGCAGGAGACAGGATCTTATATGAAGACCAGCATGCAGACCAATATGGCTGGATCTGAGGGTACATGAAGGAGAGTAAAAGATGAATAGATAGCCTAGGAAAGAAGCAGATTTTGAAGAGCTTTAAATGTCAAAGAAGGAGTTAATGGTTGATCCTAGAGGTAATAGATAATGATGTTTGAAAAGTAGTGAATTGACAGGGTCAGGTTCATGCTTTGAGAAAATCACTTTGGCAGCTGAGGAGGCAATGGATTGGAACAGAGAGAAGGCTTTGAGGCTGGACATCCAATAGTCAAAGTGAAAAGTCATTATATCATAGATACAGAGCTGAAATGGATCGCAGAGGTCAGTGACTCCCTAATTTTCGCTTGGGGAAACTGTGGGTGAGAAAAAATAACCTCAAGGTCACCTGGCTAATAAATGTCCGAGGGAGGATTTGCATCAAGGTCTTCTTGACTTCAAGTGAATACACTCTACCAAAGCCTGAACTAGTATGATGAGAGTCTGAAGTTTCAGGGGGATCTGTGTGATTAAAGAGATGGGGGTGAATGATATCATAAAGAAAAAAGCTGAAAGATTTGTTAATTGGATATGTGGGATAAGTAGGAGCAAGGAATCAGGAATGATAGAGGTTGTAAATCTGGGTGACTAAAAATATGATGGTGCCCTGAAGAATAATAGGCAAGTTCAGAAGCAAAAGAATGTAATAAGCTATTAATGATCGTGTTGTTCCCAAAAGGTGATAAAGAAGGTATCAGCAGGTAGCAAACCATAGGCCTTGCTTTCTCTTCTGTGCCCATTCTTGGCTCTTGCCTATCTTTGTAGAGTTATTGCAGTCTGTCCTTGCTGTTCTCCATCCATGATATTCCACTTTTGAATTCCGCATCTTGGCACATAGTATCTGGAATACCTGGGCTGAATTACATCTAAGGCCTCTAGTTTCTTCAAGGCTCAACTCAAGCTGTACCTCCTGGAACATCTGGCCTTTCCTGATCCCTTCCTAGCCCCTCCCTCTGCATTGTCAAGGCTGTTCCTCTCCTCAAATCTGCTGTTACTTTGTTCATAGCCAACTGATGATCAACTTTATATAATATAATCAACTTTGATAACAAGTAAATATGTGGACAGATTTATGCTGACAAAGACATTTACCACTTTCATGGAGGAGATCCTGAGACAAGTTCAAGGAGAATTCTTTCTAGACTCAATGTCTCAATGATCCGTCTGATGTCCAGGTTTGTGGTTGGCCTTGTGCTGACTGCATCAGGCCCATGAGATCTCTTGTCATGAAGAGACCAGCCTAACATTGCGCAGAAGCTGACAGACAGACAGCAGTATGACTTTGAATATGACAAACCTCTCATGGTTCAGAAGATCAGAAGATGATGGATTTAGAAGTGGAAGGACTCTCTGGGCCATCTAATTTTACCCTGTCTTTTTTCACTAGAGGAAACTGAGGCAAGCAGAAGTTAAGTGACTTTCCCAGTGTAAGTGTTTGAGGCCAAATTTAAAGTCAGATCTTCTTGACCCCAGGTTTGGCGTTCTGTCCTTTGTGCTAAGAGAGTCCTTCATAATTGATGTAGAAAAAATCATCTGAAATAGACTTAGAGTTTTTGTTTTAAAAAATTACAATTTTTATTTTTAGTTTCAAATTCTTTCTCTCCTTCTCCCTCCCCCTCTTCTACTCATTGAGAAGTGAAGAAATATGATACTCATTATATAAATGAATAGACTTAGATATTTTTCCTTTTTTTAATTTAAAATTTTTATTTTTAGTTCCAAATTCTCTCTCTCCTTTTAGTTCCTCCCCCACCCATTAAAAAGGCAAAAAAATACAATTCCTATTATGTATATGAATAGTCTTAGATTTTTCAAGAGCTCTATTTGTCCCTGCAGATCATGAGAATTGTTTATGTGGTGAACTGGGAATATAATTCTAGATATCATTTCCTGTGGTTTCTTTAGATTTCAGGTTATCTTTCTTTTGGGCCTCTCTACCTCATAACTAGGTTAATTTGTTATCCTTGGCCATCACTCCACTATATGTATTTTTTCCCTTGTTAGAACATATGCTTCTGGAGGGCAGGGATTCTTTTATTTTTGTATTTTATTCTCAGGGCTTAGAATAGTTCTGGGCACTTAGTAAGCACTTAATGAATGCTTCTTCATTTATGTGTTCTCGGAATTCCCACTTGGTGTCCTATTTGTCCTACTTGTCTTAGCATTTTACCATTCTCATAATTTTTATCAGTTTTATTTCAGTATCTTCTGTCATAGATAATAAGCTTCTTTAGGGCAACCATGTTCTGTTGTATTTGTTATAAGGTCATCGTCTTGGGCATATATTAATTGCTCTGTAAATATTTATTCTTGAATTTCCAGTAAATATCGATTGGTTTGCAAATACAAAGAACTCATAATATCTGCGTGGGTTAAGCAATGGCAGCAACCAAAAATAGTGTAGCAATTGGTTACCATTAGAGTATAACAAAGTAATTTTGTTCCTGTTCAGGTGGTTCACCTAATCCAGCAGTTCTCAAGCTTTTTTGTCTCAGGCCCCTTTTACGTTCTTAAAAATTATTGCGAACCCTCCCCCAAGAACTTTTGCTTGTGGGGGTTATATCTATCAACATTTACAGCATTAGAAATATAAATACCTTACTATTATAAAAACAGTGTTGCTCTCTCGTGGATCGGATCCCCTGAGAAGGTGTCAGGGACCTCCAGGGGTCCTAGAGCCAGTCAATCAAGAAGCGTTTATTAAGTGTGTCAGACACTGTGCTAAGCAGTAGGACTATAAATAGTTCCAGCCCTCAAATTGTCTAATGGGGGAGGACAACACACAAAAGGTAGCTGAAGAGAAGGAATGGTGGGAAGAGGAGAAGGTACCTGACCTGGAGGCGTGGTGGAGAAGTCAGAGAAATCTCGAAACAGTGCAGCCAAGTGAGGAACACGATATCCTAAGTGAGCTCTCTTCCTAAAGGGAGCTTTAGAGTTCATGGTCCCACTCTCCAATCAGAGAGACAAAGAGGAGTGATGAGGCATGAAGTACTAAGGCTGAGGAGATCTTACGAGATGATGAAGTTCCTCACCTATGAGTTCTCACTACCAATAAAATCACAGGTTGGGTCCCTATCCTACCATACAAGGCATGTCGCTGAGATCGTGGAATATAAAGACCCGTTCCTTAAGGAACACAGCACTTTCCATCCTCAATGGAAGTAGGAGGTGTAATGTTGTTGTTCAGTTGTTTTTAGTCAATGTCTGACTCTCCATGACCCCATTTGGGGTTTTCTTTTGGCAAAAAAACTGGAGTGGTTTGCCATTTCCTTCTCTAGCTATTTTACAGATGCAGAAACTGAGGCAAACAGAGTTAAGTGACTTGCCCAGGATTACAAAACTAGTATCTGAGGCCAGATTCGAACTCGAGAAGAAGAGTCTTCCTGACTCCAAGCCATGTGCTCTATCCACTGTACCATCCTAGCCACCCAGAAGGTATATGATGTGAATGTTAATATGTACACGATAGTTGGAAGTGGTCAGCAGAATTCACTAATAATCAGGCAGACAGGATTTGGGATTTCACCTGTCTGAGAGCAGAAAGTTTGAGTCTCAGCGTGGTTGGTTTTCTGTTTGCTTTTTTTTTTAATTTGAGGGTTTTTTTTGACAGCTTGAACTGAAAAGAGTTCTTTAAAAATTATTCTGGGGAATAAATGAACAAAAATTTGCACAATTTTTTATTGTTCTTATCTTAATAGTTACTTTTTGTATGTTAATACTTAGAGAGATTGCATGTAGTGTAAAGAGCTCTTGATGTGGGGTCAGGATACCCACTCTGGAACTATGAGCAGGTCATTCGATCTTCGAGGCCCTCTGTATCCTCACCTCTAAAATGGAAATTATACTAATTATACTAAACTATACT